>RJWJ010010892.1:0-45797 GCA_004363605.1 Indri indri | reverse complement strand
AGGAAGGTTTCTGTTGCCCTGACTGTTACAGATGCCTAGTATTCTGCTACTAGAACACAAAGTTCCTATATCAGCATCCTTACAGCAATTGTATTTGCGTTTCATAGACCTGAAGGGACTTTTCTTCGATTTACCTTTTTTTGGGGAGGGGGGAATGCCCCTTCTTAAAATATAAGGACCTGCTATAAGGAAAAACATCATACTATTTTTTTTTTAATCAGATGTACTTCGTGACCAAAGGAATTCCTGGAAGTTTAAGAGGGTTCTTTTGAGACCACAGGGGAGAAGTTATTTGTGCATTAAGACTTCAAGCATATTCACACACAGATACAGAAAAGCACACATTAATCTCCCCCCCCCCCGCCTCTCTCATTGCCCTTCATGCAAAATTTGTCACAGATGAATACCTAAGTTGTTAAAACACAGCACGGTTTTCAGTGCCAATTACGCAGGCATTCAAGACCGATTTTTTCTCATTTTTCATTAAACCGGGGATAAGTTTATCAAATCGTGGTTTCAGAGGTTGAGAAAATGAATCTCGCTTGCTTGCTTGGTATATGCACAGATTCAAAAAGGAAGTCAGTTTAATGACCTTTACCTTATCCTGTCTTTTATTAAAACTTTTTTTTCGATGAAGCCTTTATAATGAAACGAATATAAGTATCTCACTTATTATTCTTATCAATAACAGCTATTAAATACCTGCTGTTTCAGACACTTTGTGAAGTAGTTTTACGTACATTATGTCTAATCTTCACAAAATTTCTGCAGGGTCAGTATTAACTGTCCTGTTTTATAGATGAAGCAACTTAGAGAAGTAATATATGCAAGGTCACACCACGAATAGATGCCCAGATCTGTTGCATTTCACTTTATTCTACACTATCCAAAATAGAATTTTTCCTTGAACAAATACCATGTCCAAACTGGAGCATAACCCTTTTGTCTTTCTGAGCTGGTTTATGCATCTCCTTGCATTCTGTAATCAGAGTTTATCAGATATAACTGGGCCTCTTCTGGGCGCCATGCTCCTTGTGAACATAAAGCATTGTGGTTTGAGCTGAAAGGTTCTTGCCCTTGCAGTCAACGGCCCAGATACCTTGTTAGACTTTGGGCTTCCCGTGTTTGCCGAATTGGTCTCCTTGTGATGACTTATGATAATTTCAGTTCCTTTGCTTGAGTTTTTCCTTTGTAGAGTTTTGAATCTACCTCTCAGAAAGCCTGTATTACTTTATTAGTTAAATGAGCGTGAGACAAGTATGTTAATATGCGCATGAAAGTTCTATCAATATTTCATGTCAAAAGTTTATCATCCCCTTAAATTTGACACTTGGAAAAATATATGTTGCATGAAATTAGTTCCTCTTCTGGCTACAGAAAAGGAAAAGGTTTCTCCCACTCCCCCTAAAAACACATTACTTCTTTGACTTTCATCTTGCTCTGTCTTTGACAATAAAGCCACAGGCAGTCCAAGGCAACACTGTCATGGTTGGTGCTGCCCAGAGGTGCTGTCTGTGCTGCAGACCTACTAAGCCCATGGTCCTCATGGGCTGAGACCTCACTGTGTGTCGGCTCCTTTTGGGAGCCGTGCTCCCAAAGCAGTGCTCCCTGCTTCCCCCGCTGCTGCCTCCCTGCTGGCACTGGGCTAAGCGCTGCTTTTTCGTAGGAGTTCTTAGCCAGGCTGTGGCTTTGGGGGCCGTCCTTTCATTAAATATATACCCGACTCCATTGCTGTCCGCCCTGTAGCTCATCACTTAGAAGTTCTATTGTTGTCACCTGGTCGTTTTTCCTCTACATGTACAGGCCACTGTGGTGAGCGTCCCTAAAATGGTTATGTATTGTGTATCACAGGGTCTTATCTACATTTTAGTAATCAGAAGCATGAAGCCGGAGAGGCTAAAAAATAATCAGAAGTGTGGAGTTAACCCAGAAATGCATCAGAACATCCTTTCTGACTTCTGCAGTGGGAAAACCGTGGTTCTTGGGGAGAAAATTATGGAACTACTGTGCTTGCTAGGGAATAACGAGAGGTCTGGAGCTGTGCTATCCAGGACCATAACCACTAGCCACGTGTGGCTGCTGAGCACATGAGATGAGGCCCATCTCAATGGAGGGGTGCTTTAAGTGTAAACTTCCAGATTTCAAAGACTTGGTAGAAGGAAAATAAAACACCACATTAATAATTGCATGTTCATTATATATTGAAATGGTAATATTTTGGAGAGCTTGGGTAACTATTATTAAAATTAATTTCACCTGTTTCTTTTAATGTTTTAAATGTGGCTACTAGAAAAGTTGTAATTATGGATGTGGCCCCCATTTGCACAGCGCTGCTACTGTAGACTAGAATAGTAACACCAGCTGGCATCTATTAAGCTGACTGTGTGTCAGACCCTGAGTTAAGCACTTAAATATATTATCTCAATAAATAACCGCAACTGAGCCTGAAACATGAATTGCTATTCACATTTTACAGATGAGGGGGAAAGTAAAGCTCAGGACGTGAATAAACTTGCCAGGGCAACAGCTAGTCCTTGACAGAGCTGGCGTAGACCCTGAGTCTGGTCCTCCCAAAGCTGGCACTGTTGTCAAATATGTTGCATGTTGAACTGAACTGGAGCTTAATGACAGTTACTGTTGTTTGAAGGTGCCTTGCACACATCTGAAACGTATGCTTGTGTTGGGGATCTGCCATGGAGCCCTTTTCCTGTATCACTTTTTACTTGGTACCACAAACAGAAGATACTCTCACTTAGCAGAGGGTTTCCCAGAACTTGTTTCATGGAGTCTCTCTCAAGTTAGTGAAAACCTAATGCAACAGGCTGGGATCTGGTCGCTGTGCCTGGTGAAGCAGGGGCTCCTTTGTGTGCCCTCGAAACAGATTTGTAAAACGTCACTTGCTAGACTCTCATGGTTACCAAGTGGGCAAGTTCTGTTACGGAAGACCTTCTCTTTCCATGAAATAATGATAAAGCTATTGGCATGTGGCACTGGCGGTGTCTGCTTTCTCCCTCCCTCCCCTCGTGAACCCACCGCACACAGTAGGACAGGCAGTGACCTCTGCTGCTGCATTTGGTTCTTTTTCAGTTGATCCCTCGGCCACATCTGACCCTAGTAAGAGTTGCTGCTCAGAGACGCTACTCATTTCACGGTCTCTTCTTTCTCCCTGTTTCTATTTCATCTCTGCCTGGCGCCCTGAATATGTGTTCTGGGGGTGGACCTCACTCTGCACTGGTGGTCTGTAACTTTGAGATGGGGTTGGGCCAGGGGGGAGCTCATAGGCTCCTTTGAAAACTTACTGAAAGCTTGGACCCAGGACCATGCACACAGACAACATTTTGCGTATAATCTCCCAATGTTGTTCACAGACTCCCTAAAGCCCATTCATTCATAGATGCCTGAGGGTTTGGAGATCCTTGGTTAAGAGTCTGTATTATCTCCCTGGGGCAACTCTTCTGTCTTTAAAGGTCAAACACCACCTATGAGGCAGTGACTCTGAAACCCACATTGCCCGGGCAGACCTCTCACCTGGGCGTTGGTCTTAGTTGCCCAGAGAGCATTTCCCCTTGGAAGACTCATAAGCCCTGCATGCCTGATGCAAAACTGATTCATCTGCATCACCCCACCTCTCCCCAGCATCTCTGGTCATTCTTCCTCTCATGCTCTGACGTGCTCTGTCCCTATTCACTGAAGCCAGACCCCTGGGAGCCACCTGGTTACCCCTGACCCTCACCTGGCCACTGGATCCTGTAGATCCTGCTTCATCCATCCTAGTCTATAGGGCTTTTCCCCTCCCAAGGTGTTGGTCTGTTATTAACAGCATGTGCCAGGCATAAGCATTGTGTTTATATTATTTAATCCTCACCAGAATCCTATGAGGTCGACTTTGTCTCTTACCTTTACGAATAAAGAAACACACTTAGAGGTGTGGTTCCTGTGAGTCAGTGGTTGAACCAGGATTCGAACTCAGGTCCAGCTCGACTCCATGTCTGTTCTGAGCCATTGGTCCTGGCCCCTCTTGTCCTGCCTTAGCGTCTGTCTCACTAACTCTGAGCTTTAGGATTCAGCTGGGCTCAGCATCTCGGCTACATGGGAAGGGGCATCTATGAGTAATAACTGAGCCGTGCATCCCTCTGGCCTTGCCTGGCCCCATGGCCGCAGAGGGTCTCCTCTCTCCAGCTCTGTGTTTGCATCTACTTTTTTGCCTGATGTTCTTGCTCATCTGCCCGCCCCCTTCTGCTCCACCCCCGGCTTCCCGGGACCCCGATGCAGTGCAGGCCCCCAGCTCTCCTTTTGTCTCTAAAATAAGCATAAAAGTTTTGGTGTGAATAATTCCAGGATTGTTACCCAGGTTAACAGATACAGTGAATAATGGGGAAAGCAACAGTCATAAGTAATTTCAGGAAGTCCTGATAGAGATCGGCCTTGGTCGTCATTGAAACGGACCTTGGCCTGGACCTGGCCTTTTCATACCCCGTCCTGCTCTGCGGGGACAGAAGAGGACGTTATGGTGACTGCGCATCCCAGCTTGCCCCACAGAGGCCTGTTTACATTTGTTACCCTGTAATCCCTTTTGGCTGGTTCCCTTTTCACTCTCAAAAGCGTTTCAGTTTGGCCCATGCATGACAAGGCTGCCCCGAACACGGGTTTTACAGTCATGCAGACAGGTTTTGAATTCTCGTCTTGGTGTTCGCTGGCTCTGCGATCTTGGCCAAATCACTCAGCTTCCCTGAGCCTCAGTTTCCTCCTCATGATGTAGGGTAAGCAACAGCCCAGGGTGGTATTTAATGACAAGATCGGGTATAGGCCTCACCCAGTCAGAAGGGATGTGGCCATAGCCCCAGCGTCCTGAGGCCCTGCTGGCCTGGCGTTCATCTTTTGGTTTCTGGATCAGTTGTGGGGAGCGGGGTATCCTAGAGGAGAGGCCAGAAGCGAGGTCTATTGGGACGATGGCAGTGGTTTATGGAAGTCTGTTGATACGTAAGCTCGGTGCTGGTAGGCACCTGCTCTGTCAGCCCTGACGGGACCCCCTGTAGCCAATGCGTGAAGTCGTTACCACTGTCCCAGGCCACCCTAGGAGGCCCCGGCATTGATTCTCTTCTGGCTTCTGTTGGCGCAGTCCTTGGTCGTCTTTGTGGAGACGGAGTTCACAGTTCTCCCCCCACCACTCGCGTGTGCGCACCCCTTACTCCCGCACTCGCATGTCTTTTACTACGGTTGGCCTTCTGAGTTGGATCCCATTGGGACGGACACCAGGTGCTGACTCCCTGACGCACAGACATTCCCCTCACCTGAGGAGACGACCCACCTGCTCTCTCCCTCCTCCTCCTTGGCTGGATGTGCCACATGGGGATAAACAGGACACAACAGTGTTGTGAGCCATGTCACGCTGCAATCCAAGACTGGGATGAGCCTGGCCATTTCCTTGCCAGAGGTGTGTGTCACTCCATTCGTATGTGATGTCTTTCAACACTGCCTTCATTATAGGTGGCCCCAGGTGAGGAATTACTGCAGACCTGAGAGGACATTTCTCTGCATAATGAGGCAGGGACATGTGTCTCTACTCAGCAGTTCTTCGTCGTGTGGTACCAAGCAGGACTGACCCACTTTTCTAGAAAAGTTGGTTTTAGAACTTTTCAGGGATCCCTAAGATAGCCAACATGAGCAGCGCTGCAGAGCACAGACATGATTCAGGGCCTGGGAAGTAAAACCTTGTAATTAAATGGAAGTGCCACGAAAAGGTCCCGCCCGCACTGTCCTCTGATTAAAGAGTGCATGTGATTTCCAGGCGAGGCCGACAGAAAATCCAGAATGCCTGGACCGTACTGAAGCACGGAAAGATACGGCGTGTGCCCCGTTAGGATTCCCTGAGCTTATATCCTTACCGTAAGGAGGCGCGCTGGGCACAGAAGTGTGGTTCTGTCCATCTCCATGTTCAACCTTTCGCTTCCTGGGCTGGAGCTTTTCTCATTTCCTTGTCAACACTTTCTTCTTCACCTGTTCTCTGCGCCTCCGTCTGCCCATCATCCCCTGGGGTCCTTACTGTGTCCCCTTCTGACAACCCAGCCGTGATAGAGGCCCTGCCCACGTTTCCCCATATAAAGGCATCTGTCAACAATCTGAGCTGTTCAACTGCCCTGCCTGTCACTTGGGCCTATTGAGCTGCGCCTGGAATGTAGCAGACGCTCAGTAAATATTTGCTGAACAAATGACTGAATCATCTTTTCCCTCTTCACGGATAAACCCCAGAGCACATACTTACTGCTGGCTCCGGGTCTCACCCTCCTTTTCTTTCCGCCTTTGGCACCTGTCCCCTACCTGTCTCCCTAAAACGACTCCCTGTGAAATCCGAGGCTGCCCGAGGTCTTTCTCAGTCTGTAGCTTGCTTCCCCATCATCTGAGCAGCAGCCGGTTCCCCTTCTGCTCTGGGCCACAGGGAGATACATTCTCCCAGTATCCTCCTCCATTAGTTATTTTGGGCATCAGAATCCTCTGTCTTTTTCATTTATTTGTTGTTAATCAGGACTCTTTCCCCTCTCCTCTCTTCTGCCTCCTGAAGGAAGCACATGCTTTTCCAAGGTTCTTTTCTTGGCTGCATTCTGTCTGGGAACTCATCTGTGCCAGTGGCTTCAACGATGACATCTGTAAAGTGATTCCCAAACCCACACCGTCAATCGTGATCTCACTTCTGAACTACGGTCCTGTAGTCCAGGTATCCACAGAAGTGGAAGTTCTAGCAAAAGTAAAAATAATTGATTCTACATTTCCAAAGCAGCTCATTACCTTATGCCTCCAACACATTTTCTTGATGTCACTGTTCCTGCCTGTCACCCCACTATCCTTCCCAGTTAGTGAGTTTCAAATGTTTCATGTCATCTTTGAGCCCGTCCTTGCATTCAGCCACCTGAACCTTACCGTCTTTTCTAACACTGCCCTTCCTTATACTGCTGCCTGGCACAGGACCTGGCCACCACCCACCTGGCCTTCTCTCCCCTAGTCTGTCCCCATTCTTGCCCCAGACACTGAACCACCCACGCATGCCACCCTGATCCAGCCTACATGGTGCTGTGCCGTAGAGCTTCCTGAAGCATCTTCCTGATCCTGGGGCTCCCTGCTCTCAATATCCGTGGGCTCTTCACTGGCCACTCAGATAAAGGACATGGAGCTAACACTTCCTGAGCATTTGTCATGTAGGTAGGACTTTAGCACCTCTGTTTATTGCAGAGGGAATTCAGGCTCAGAAACATAAAGCGATGTCTGTATGGTCACATACCTAGTTAGTGGGAAAACTAGGATTTTAATACAGCTTTCTGGCTCAGTGGCAGTACAGAGCTAAACTGAAATCCCTTAGCCACGTGTGTGGAACCCTGTGCCATGGGGCACCCTGGTCCCCTGCATGGTGTTCAGCCCATGCAAGGCATGTCCGGGTGACTTCCAGCACACCGCTCAGCTCTGGCCGACACCCTGACTCCCTGTTCCCCAGAACCCCATGTTGATCCGCTTCTCTGATCTTTGGTCATAATGTTCCTCACATCAAATATCAAACCCGTCCCCACTCTGTCTAAATTCCATATCCACCCTCTAATGCTCAACACAAAGAACTTTCCTTATTTCTTCTCTGTCTTTCCAAAGTAATTTCTCCACCCTCTGAATCCCCACTAGACTGAATAGAAAATCAGTGCTGGTTGTAATGTATGTCCCTCTGGCCCTCCAGGGGCCACACTAGGTTAGTTCCTCTTCCTAAACATCCCAGAGCATCCTTTAACTCCACGCTGCCTCCCCGCATTCCAAGCCATATTACTTTTACAATTAGTTGTTCATCGTCTGCCTCCTACACCTAGAATGTCAGTTCCGGAGGCCAGGAACTGAGCTGTCCTAAGTGTTCACCTGTGTCTCTCTCAGTGCCTGGTACATGGTAGACATGTGATGAAATTCATTAAATAAATAAAGTACTGCCTTGCTCTTTCTCTCATGGACTCTAGGTCACTTGCAAGAGAATGGGCGCATCTCTTTCACCCCCATGTCACCTACAGCGTCTGGCTCTACATCTTGTTTGTAGTAGAAACTCAATTGCACTGTGTGGAATGAACTGCAGGGAGGGGCCTGCCGGTCAGCCCCTCATCTGGGTGTGAAGCTGAGGGTGTCGGAGCTCACACGCCTTATGCTAGACCGACTTCCCCGCCCTCCCGCGACTTCAGGGAGTCATGTGGAGCCCCCGGAAGCTCCTCCAATAGCCTTGTTTCGTGAGCCCATTGAAGAGCTCTTGGAGGTCAGGAGTGATCAGGACAGAGCTTACTGTCAGTGCCACTCTGCCAAGAGCCCAGTTTTGAGCATCTGGCTAAATCTGACTTTTGCATTTGATTTTCTTCTTGCCCAAGAGCCACTATTGCTTTATCTTCACTGTGCTCTCACTGCTCCCCTTTTTGCCCTCTTCCCTCCTTGCAGTTTCTAAGCTGCCTGCTCTGTTCACAGGCACTTCTAGGATTCCTCTCTTCCTAGTGCCCACCTGCAGTGCTCCCTGGGGACTGCGCTTGGGCTGTCCTGGCTGAGCCGCTGGAGTCGCCCGTCTTCCTCGGCACCGCCCCTGGCCCTCTGCCACCACCCTCTCTGGGCGGCGTCTTCCTGCTGTCAAAAAATATCAGTAGAGACCTACTTAGGTGAAGGCTGAGAGATGGACATAATAAAAATATTATTAGTTGCCCTGAGAGAATGTAATAAGGGGAGTTTTATGAGGTATGACAGCTTTCTAAAGTTAATGAACCGTTTGGCACAGCCTCGAACAGAGCAAGAGCTCGCCAAGGCCGCACTGGGGCTCGGCCCCACTTGGGCACGCTGGGATCCGTCCTCTCCTTACCAGGGGGCCACTCTCGCTGTTTCTCTGTTTGCAAAAACAGTAAATTTGAATCCTTTTGTAGCGCAGACTATGAAACTGTTTCCCTTCCCACCCCCGGTGTCTCTGTTCAGAACTCGATTATACCACAGAAGCATCCCTTGCACTGGGAAGAGTAGAAAGCACAGGCCTGGCTTCGGGCAGCCTGCTTTTGTAAGGTATCCAGAGGGCACAGTATGCAGAAGGCCACCAGTACATTGGACAGAAGACACTTTAATTGGAAACCCGTCTTATACATAGCGTAAGAAGCCAAGAGACAGTCCCCGCGTGGCTGTCTCACCCTTGAAGTACGGCCTAGCACATCCACGAGTCGGGCGCCCTGTTCCGCACACTCAGCACCACTGGCTAGTTTGGGGTCTTGGGTGGACTAACTTTGGACCACAGTGGCCCTAAGTGAGTCTGACACATTCAGGGACCATCCCTCTTGGTCTCTGCTAGGTGTACTGCACCTGCCCCGGGTTGCAGAGAGCGTGACCCGTGTGCCCGCATTTCAGGAGCTCTAGAGTGTAACCCGACCTGCGAGACCGATAGTAAACAAGGGTTATTTAAGTGGCTTCACCAGGTATCACGCTACCTGGTAGTAGTATCTTCTCACAAGCTGGTGTGAATCTCTGAGGCAGCCATATAAGTAAATAATAGGGTGGCCACGGTAGCAGTTAACCTCTATTGAACTCGGTTATGTGGCGGGCACCAGGGAGCACTTGGCAGAGTAGCACCTGCCTGCTCCGCAGGGCAGTCCCGTGTGGTCCTATGTCCTGTGTAGTGTGTGTTCCTATTCCCATTTTGCACATGAGGAAATTGAGTCTTAAAGAGATTAAATAATTTGCCCAAGTCACATAGCTTGTAAGTGGCAGGGCTAGAATTTGAACCCAAGCTGGTCTAACTCTAAAACACTTGCTTTTTACCCATCCATGGAGCCAGGGAAGATAATGGAAATGCCAAACCCTCGGGTAGCTGTGCTATTTTGGGTTATGGGCAGATTCTTAGACTTGAGAGGTTATGGAGTCTGATGCTAGCTCTGTTACCTTAAAGAAAAATACAAATAATGAACGCTTGATTCCCATCTCAATTTCTTCATTTACGAAATAGGCACGTGTGAAAACCATACCCATAATATTTTTTAAACAAATATTTCTGCTGCAGCTGCCACCACTACCATTGGTACCCATGGATGCTGCCTGTTCCTAAGCAGGTTGGAAGTGCTTAGACTCATCTAATATTTTTTTTTCCCCAAAGACCTTAAATACTTGAGTGACGGGGAACCTCATACTCTTTGACAAAAGGTATCTGTTTGATCTGAATTATTTTGTGTTTGCAGAAAATGGCAAATCTGTCCATTGGAAGCTGGGAGCCGATAAGGAAGTCTGGGTGTGGGTGATGGGCGAACACCATCTCGACAAACCCTACGATGTGCTCTGTAGTGAAATCAATGCTGAGCGGGCCCGGCTGAGAGCGGAGCAGGAGGCTGAAGAGCTCAGGTATGAGATGTGCAAACCAACGAGAGACGTTAGAAACGCTCCACATTTCAGAAAACACTGCAAAAGATGCCTCCTGCTCACAGTATCTGGTGGGAGAGTGGGGTGGGCTTTGAGGGTCACAAAATTATTTTGGATCTCTCTGCAAATTTCTTTAGACTTTTGGTCTAAAGACCTTCATTCCCACAATGCTGTGAGATCAGCTGCTTCGTTTCACTATGTGTCCTTCTAGTTTTGATCTGTGATCAGATTTGATATGAGTATGCAAATTTCCCATCCATCATCATTGGCTTTCCTGGAATCGTGTTAGAGCAACACAGGCCGACACAGCTGAGTGTCAGGAATATATGTGAGAAACGCAATCACTGCTCAAGCTTTGGACCTTCTAAGAAGAAGGTTGCTCAGATATGGACAGCTGAACAAATAGGCGCTTTGGAAATTCAGAGATGAACAGGGAGCTTCCAGTCTACGAGGGGCAACAGGCAGATACATAACTAGCTGCAGCCCATGCGGGCTGTGATTTGTGCTGTAAGTAAGGGATTAAACACAGCTAACCAAGCACAGGCAGGAGTCCATCATTTTGATCCACGGAACAGGTGAAATCTGAACCTTGAAAGATAAGTAGTTTTCCAGCTACAGAAGGTCAGGGAGGAAAGTGCAGGCAGAGGACATAATCAAGACCCCTAGACTTGACTACGGGTGGTCCTTTGGGGAATGGTGGGGTCTTCTGAGCATTTGGGGTACACTTAGGCAAGTGGTGGAAGACACGGGCCATGTTCTAAAGTGTCTTGAAGGCCAGATGTAGGAGTGTGGACCTTATTCTGTGGGCAGCGAGGAGGTTTTTGGAAAGGGAAGTGACATAATCAACTGGAGACATAGGAGGGTAACTCATAGGGGAACTGAGGCAGGTGATGGAGCCCCGTTGTGGATGGTGCCTGGGGTGGCCTCTATGAAGCCCACTGTCCCTCGGGGTCCTCCTCCGGCTCTGGGCAGTGGTGGTGCCAGCCCTACTGTGAGCTGGTGAAGTAGACATCAGGGTGGACAGGAGGACCTGGGTTCAGTTCCCGAGGGCTGGTGATGGGAGCAGGCTCTGCTGCGTAGTGGACTTCCAAGGGCTGGGGATGCCGCCACCAACACCTGTGACTTTAAAACTGCATATGGACAGATGATAAAGGGGTGACTTGCTGACCGATCAGAAGGAGGCAGTGTGCTCTAGCAGTTTAGCTTCCAAACCGGGAGCTGGGCAGGCCTGCATTGAAGTCTTGGCTGTGCCATGATGTGGTCTTGGAGAAATAACATTTCATTGAGGCTCTTATAACACAGGATAGCAGGGTTTTTCTCATAGGTGGTTGTGAGGATTGAGGTATTGTCACTAAAGTACCTAGCAAATCATAAGCCCTATCATAAGGCTATCAGCGTATCATAAGCCCTCGGTAAATGGTATCTGTTATTGTTTTGCACATACGTTGAATGTCGACATCTGCTTTGGAAAAGCTGTCCCGGTTGAAGAATGTTTGTGATGATTCCACTTTTGTTTCTCTTCAGAAAAACCCAGTCTGAAGAATTCACCAATAGCTTAAAAACGAAATCGCAGTACCGTGGTCTACAAGCCCCAGATAACCGGGAGGCTCAGAACGTCTGCAAGACGGCGACAGGAGGAGAGGAACTGCGGCAGGGACCTAGCCCGGCACCCACGCTGGGAGAGGAGAAAATCCGAGTGAGTCTTTCATGTCTGTGAGTGTGCGGAATTTCATACCTAGGGCAGATAAAGCTGTGGGGGCCACGGAGGCGAAGGTGGCCACGCATCAGGATCTGAAACTGGGTGGGATACCGTCCGGCTTTAAGGTTCTGCTGTTCATTTCATTCTGGGGGGATTTGACTCCGCTGCGACTTCGTGAAAAAGACAACACCCCTTTTTCTTGGGGCTGATGGTACTAAGAACTCTAGGAATAAAATTAGGCATTTTAAGATATTTTCAGGTGCATCCCGCACCCCCGCTTCCCGCCATTATATATCTTCTGTTTTAACAGGTTGGCAAACTTCTGTAAAGGGCCACTTAGTAGACAGCTCAGGCTTTGTGGGCCACACGCAGTGTGTGTCACAGCTACACACCAAGGAGTGAGCGTGGCTACGTTCCAATAAAACTTCACTTTCAAAGACAGGCAGAGGGCTGGATCAGGCACGTTCGTGATTTAGGTTGCATGCTGTTGAGTCTTCCCCTCTTTTTGCAGACTCGAAACATCAGTGCTCTAAACATGGGCTTTCACAGATTGCGCCCGTGATTGTGGGGGCAGTTACATCCCCCAGCACAATAGAATTTTATGCTCAGAACTGGTATGAATTCTCCTATGGTTCAGGTGGTTGAAAAAGCTCAACCATAATTTGCTGCTTGGATTATGGTTTGGAAGAATGATAAAACTATTATACAATACCTTATTCTGCCAGGAATTTAATTACACTGAGAATTAGCAGGTATTTGCAGTTGTTTGACTTGTGTTCAAGTCCCCATACCTGTGACACTGGTTGTGTGTGCTCATGACCTCTTTGAGGCTGTCACATGGGGATGTGGTTATCTCCTGCCTACTTTGCCGGTCTAGTAAGAATCTAATAACCAACATGGGTCAAGGGTTATTACACAGCAAAACACACAGCTGAGTGTCTACCTAATCCTCACAATGACCTTATAAACTAGAGGCTGTTCGTATTTGTGCATTTTACAGGCGAGGAAGCTGAGGCCAGGTGTGGTTGGTTAAACAACCTGCTCAGGTCTTATTCAAACCCACATCTGCAGGACCCCGAGGTCATTCCTTAACTATTCACTCTTGCACTTGATTGCCTCGTTAATACGAGTAATGCGAAGAAGCTTTATAAAGGGCTGCAAATATGAGCCTCAAAATGTTTAGGGGTATAAAATTCTAAAATTTGGTTTACATCTCAGGGGCAGCCCTGGGTTCTTTCCCCAGATCCCCAGTGAGGCACCCCCATGTTCACAGGCCTTCTCTGCACCCAGCATGTTTAACACTGACCCCCCTCCAAGCAGCTGCCTTCCCAGCACCCCTAAAATGAAGAACGGTAGCAGCAACGAATGTCCTTCAAGAGCATTAAGTGTGCATGCTCATCTTTGTGCTTGAATTACAATACTTCCTAGAGAAAAAAAAAATTTTCAAAAATAGGCCAGAAGATTAAAATAAAAATTAAAATAGATACCATGGTTATTCTTTAACCATCTCATAGATATTACAGGGAGGGTGGTGCTGTTCCATTCCTTAGGTGTCAGCTAAACTGTCACATGGACAGAGAGGGGCAGGGGAGAGGGAAACATTTAGGTGCAAGGAATATGGAAATAAATGGATGAAGGGTTTTTATATTTCTGCTCTTCATCTTTCCCCGTGTTAGAGAAGATGGTCTCGAGGTCTCCCGTGATGTTTGCTGAAGTTCACTCTGACAGCAGGATGCACAGGGAGGCAGGTGATCATCACAGCTACTAGTGTGAGCATTTCAGGAGCAGGTCATCTGTGTCTCGCACAGCCGACTTTATGGTAGACTTGTATGTTTATTGTAAGCTCCCTATGTGTTACTCTAGTGGGCTGAATAGTGTCCCTCCAAAATTCACGTCCACCCACAACCTCAGAATGTGAGCTTATTTGGAAATAGGTCTTTGCAGATGTAAATTAAGGATCTCAAGATGAGATTGTCCTGGATTTAGGGTGAGCCCTAAGTCCAATGACAGGTGTCTCTGTAAGAGGAAGCCCAGGTGAAGGAAGAGGCAGAAAGTAGACTTATGCTGCCCAAGACAGCAGCCACCGGCAGCTGGAAGAGGCCAGGAATGATTCTCCCCTGGAGCCTTGAGAGGGGGCACAGCCCTGCCTGACACCTCCATTTCTGACTTCCGGCCTCTAGAACGATGAATAAGTGTCTGCTGTTTGAAGCCCGCATGTTTATGATAATTGGTTGCAGCAGCCCTGGGAAAGCAATGCAGTTACTTCCAGCATACTTTCTCAGAAATGTTTCTTTATGCTACCGTGATTTAATAAAATAGTTATTAAAATAGAAAGGCAACCATTTCAAAGGGACTTATATACTTTCTGGAATACCAGAAATAACTTGAATCCCGCCTCCTTCATCTCCTGGTACTGTAATGTTGAACTCTTGAGTTTCTCCATTTATAAAAAGGGAATAAATAATCTATGAGGCAGAAAATGGCAAAGATGTCCACACTTGGATGTCGGAAACCTGTGAATATGTTACCGTACGTGGGAAAAGGGACTCTGCACCTGTGACGAATGTTAAGGACCGTTAGATGGAAGATAATCCTGGATTAACTGGGTGGCCCCACCTGACAGCGTGAGTCCTGGAAAACAGAATCTTTCCTGGCTGAGGTCAGAGTCAGAGGGAGATGTGGCTATAGATGGTCAGATGTGATGTTGCTGGTTTTGACCATGGAGGAAAGGCACACATGAAGCATGAAGCAAGAACGCAGGCAGCTTCTAGAAGGTGGAAAAGGCAAGGAAACAGACTCTTCTCTGGAGTCTCCAGAAGGAACACAGCTCTGCCGACACCTTGATTTCAGCCCAGTGTTGGTCTTCTGACCGATGGAAATGTTAGATAATAAGTTTATGGTGTTTTAAACCACTGAGTTTATCGTAATCTGTAATAGCAGCAATAGAAAACTAATGCAATCTGGTAGAATTCTGTCATGAGGAAATGAGATAATTCTGTGTCTAACACATATCAGATATTTGGTTAGTCACTTTCCTTTTCCTCTAGAAATTCTTTTAACTTAAAAATATGGAAGAAAATGTTGGAAAATCTTACAGACATCAGCCTAGGCAAAGAAATTATGAAGAAGACCCCCAAAGCAATCACAGCAACAACAAAAATAAGTGGGACCTGATCAAATTAAAAAGCTTCTGCACAGCCAAGGACACAATCAATAGAGCAAACAGACAATATACAGAATGGGAGAAAATATTTGTATGCCATGCATCTGACAAAGGGCTAATAACCAGAATCTCCAAAGAACTCAAGCAAATCAGCAAGAAAAGAAAGTAACCTCGGGGATGGGTATATGCATACACAAAGAGTGCAATGCGCACCATCCAGGGGATGGACACGCTTCAAGCTTGGACTTGGGGGAGGGGGGGCAAGGGCAACATACGTAACCTAAACATATGTATCCCCATAATATGCTGAAATAAAAAAGAAAGTGACCTCATTAAAAAGTGGGCAAAAGACATGAACAGAAACTTTTCAAAAGAAGATAGACTAATGGCCAAGAAACATATGAAAAAATGCTCAATGTCTCTAATCATCAAGGAAATGCAAATCAAAACCATAATGAGCTACCACTAACTCCAGTGAGAGTGGCCTTTATCAAAAAGTCCCCAAACAACAAATGCTGGTGTGGATGGAGAGAGAAAGGAACACTCACACACTGCTGGTGGGACTACAAACTAGTACAACCTCTATGGAAAGTAGAATGGAGATACCTCAAAGAACTAAAAGTAGAACTACCATTTGATCCAGCAATCCCACTGCTGGGTATTTACCCAAAGGAAAAAAAAAAGACATTCTGTAAAAAAGACACCTGCACTCAAATGTTTATAGCAGTACAATTTGCAATTGCAAAGATGTGGAAACCACCCAAGTGCCCATCAATACATGAGTGGATTAATAAAATGTATATGTATACCGTGGAGTAACTACTCAGCCTAAAAAAAAAAAAAAAAAAGAAATGGTGAACTAATACCTCTTGTATTATCCTGGATGGACTGGAGACCATTCTTCTAAGCGAAGCATCACAAGAATGGAAAAACAAATACCATGTGTACTCATCGTTAAATTGGAGCTAATTGATCAACACTTATGTGCATATATGGAAATAACATTCATCGGAAATCAAGCAGGTGGGAGGGGGGAGGAGGGGATGGGTAAATTCACACCTAACGGGTACGATGCACGCCATCTGGGTGATGGGCACACTTATAACTTTGACTTAAATGGTATGAAAACAATTTATGTAACGAAAACATTTGAACCCCTGTAATATTCTGAAATTTAAAAAATGCAATTCGGGTTTAAAGATTTCTAAGTTTCAGCTATACTTTATTTTAACTATACTATCTAAAAAGATATTGTCATGTCTTTAAAATTCCACCGTGTACCCAAGGCCTAAAATCTGTTTATAAAAAGAAAAACCTTCAAGCAGTTTTTACTGAAGTTAGTGGTCGTAATGCTTGTCTGAATAACCAAGGAAGGATTTAAAGAGCAATCATCTTCCTGGATTATAAATGATACGCCAAGAAAATCAGCTGTAGATTTACTATACTTTAGTGTACTTACATACTTTAGTAAATCTACAGCTGATTTTCTTGGAGTAGTCTTTTTAGAAAGTAGTCCTTTTAGATCTGTAATAAATTGCCACAGGGACAGATAATCGCTAGCAACTGTGCCCCGTATTGTCGTAAAGTTCACCAGACCTGAATCGGAAAGTACTTCTTACTGGTCCGATCTAAAAATCTGTCAAGGGCTATGGAGAGTGGGTGAAAGTTAATTTCAACCCGAATATTGATGTGAGTTCAGCATCGTAGAAGCCCTGTGGCTTCTGAGTCAGTTACTTACAGGAGGTGGTGCTTCTAGTGAATAGTGACCCCTTATATCTGTACTGATTTACCCGTTGCTGCCTGAAGTCCAGTTAATGGAAGAATGTCAGTGTTGCAGTTGAGAATAAGGGGATATTTTGTCTATGAACATTAGAGTAGACTGAATTTCTGCGTTTGTTACCAGTCAGTGTTTTCTCCGCTCTGCTCTGATTGTCTTACAAAAGGAGCGAAGCAAACATGTCATCAGGGTCCCCCTTCGGGCCTGTGTAGAACTTGGGGTAAATCCTACAGTTCTTTGTTATCCTCCCTCTTGACCCACTAATATTTCGAATAGGATGGAATCAGGTTAATAGAATGCCAAGGTCAGCTTCAAGGGAAGAAAGCAACACAGCGTAGGAACCTAGTCAGGAGCCTGGGGTGGTGGACGGTGAAACGGGCAGATCTGCCCTAGTGCTTGGTCACTGGGGTGACGGTGTTTGGGGTGAGGAGTGTGACCTTTCAGATCTGTGTAGCCCTGTGCAGTTTTCAAGACTTACGTTCACTGTTCGCTTCATCCGTGACACCTGCGGGAGGTGTGAAACGGGATTTTGTTCCTGTTCTCTGAGTGGGAGAATGAAGGGCAATGGTTTGTGCAAAGCCCGATTCAGAGGTGGAGCTGGGTCTCTAACCTGGGTCTCTGACTCTAGGTCCATCTTATTATCTTCCCCAGGGAAGGTATTCACGTCCGTATCTCAAGGATCACACTACTACGATTAGATTCTGGGGCTTTCCCTGCCCACATTAGCAAGAATGCTTTAGACTCAGAGGTTCTTATCCTTAGGTTAAACAAAAGAGCTTTTTCTGTAAGAAAACATGGAGAAAGGGAAGCGGTGGGGGAAGCACTGGAGAAACAGGATTAAATCCACCTGCCTGGACTCCTCCAGCTGATCTGGTTCACGCTGGGGTTTTTCCAGAACTGACCGCTCTGGCATGCGCGTCCTTCCCTCAGTGTGTCTCACGTTTTCAGGGCAGCCTCTGCCCTGCGCCCTGAGAGGGTCCCATCAGTGCAACAGGGTTTGCCACCTGGGCTAGGTGGGCAAATCTCATAACCTTCTGGAGCTTCTGTTTTCTCATCTATACAAATGGGAATTAAAAATAACTGCCTCGTTCATCTCCTGGGTTTTTGGGTAAAAGTTGCATGAGCTAATGTATTTGGGAATGCTTTGCAAACTGTTAAGTCCCAGTGCAGATCTAAGGGGTTATTTTAACTTGAAATGCTAGCAGCCTTGCCCCGTCCTGGGCCGGTGTGGCTGAACCAGTCATTCCCTGAGCAGATACTCATCAAGGGATCAGTCTGTGTAACGACGGGTATCGTGGAGCCATGAGGAGGCTTCAGACAAGGTCTTCATCTTTCAGGAGTTTTAGGCCCACTGGAAAGAAGAGAAGCAGTTGGAAAGCACCGAGTAAGGAAGGATCTAATCAAATCCTGGGTAGGGAGTGGCCTGCTCCACTGGTTCATGGAAGCCAGGGATTGAGGAGAGGGGCATGTTAAAGAGGCAGGGAGGCCTGGGGGGAAGGAATCTGCAGTCCTGGCAGCAAAACGTCGGTAGGGAGAAAGTGCAGAGCCTCGTGTGTGGGTTGGGGGGATGCAGGGAAGAGAACAGTCCAACAGGGAGAAAGTACTTTGGCTGGGACTCAGGGAAGGTAAGTTTGAGTAGCTATTGAGAGGCCACATTATGGAAGAAGAATCAGGCTTTTCTGTTTGTTTTATTTATTTTTTTATTGCTGCTTTGACAAATTACCAATAATCTTCATGGCTTAACATAGTACCTGTTTGTTATGTCACAGTCCCTTAGGACAAAAGTCTGGCATGGCATGGCTGGGTCTTCTGTTTAGGGTTTCATAAGGCTGAAGTCAAGGTGTTGGCTATGATGGGCTCTAATTTGGAAGCCCTGGAGAGGAAAACACTTCCAGGAGTCTTGAGATTGTTGGTTGAATGAGCCACCTGGCAGCCCTCTTTCCTCGTTGGCTGTCGGCCAGGGGGACAGTCTTTGTTTCTCAGGCTGCCCATGTTCCTTCTCAGGTTTTTCATGTGGGCCACCCCACAGTGGCCCACAGGTTGAGTCCTCCTCCTGCTTAGAATTTCTCTGACTCCAAATGGAGAAAGTTCTCTGCTTTTAAGGGCCCATGTGATTAGATTGGGTCCACAGTGAAATTTCCCCATTCTGAGGTTGGTAGTTTGTAAGTAACAGCTGCAAAGTTCCTTTGCTATGTAACATATTTATAAGTTCCAGGGATTAGGGCATGGACATCTTTTGGGGCTGTTATTATGCCTACCACACCCCTGTAGGCAGTACAGGACTGCCATCGCTTATCTGAAACATCTGGGCCCAGATGTGTTTCAGATTTTTTCAGATTTTATAAAAGAAACACTGTGTATTATATAATCTATAATGTCCCAGCAAGGTTTGGGACAACACTGTAACCTAATGCTATAAGTACTGTAAATAGCCTCATGTTAGTTTTAAGTTAGTTTCCCCCCTAAATATGAGTTACATATTTTCAGAGCTATTTGGATTTCAGAATTGTTGAGAAGGGATTGTGGACCTCTAGTCAGTTTTTGAGCTATGGTAATGTAGTAGTAAGAGCAAGTATGATAAAATGTAACCAGAAGAACTGGATTTTCATTTGGACTCTGCCTCTGAAAGACTGCATTTTTTTAAATCTATAAAATGAGAACCTTATAAACTGTTTAGTAACCACAGAGCATTAAGTGCAGACACTTCTATACCTGCATCCAGGGCAGACATCACTAATCAATCACAGCACTCTTTCCTGGTGAGCCAGAGGCTGACCTTACATCCTTGTCGACAGAGTGCTCCCAGGAGTTAGCTGTAGAGATGGAATCCGTTTGCTGGATGATTCCTCAAAAGTTTCAGTCTAGCTCTAAACATTTGGACCCTAAACAAACACCAATGCCTGCATGACCTATAGAGGAGTATTTTTTCACATCATTACTGGCTGTTAAGCAGGGTTTCCATACAGTTTGAGTGGATAAGCCACAGCGTGAGGCCTAGACTTTTGTATTGGAGCAGCAGTTAGGCAGGGGTGGAATGTACAAGCCCAGCAGTACATGGTCAAGGTCAACTCAATCCCATTTCTGTAAATCATGAATTGTGCATTGTTTGGTCAAGTGGCAATCCTGTCTTGAGCTGCTTTTCACCTCAGCCCTTCACCCCTGACTCAAAACTTTCTCTTGGTCCATTTGGGAAATAGTTAATCTCACATATTAAAAAATGTAGAGAGCTGTACCTTTCCTTCCATGGAAGAGTTCCTGCCATTTTAATCAGAACACTAAGTAGCCCAGTCCATAGATTTGCATTTGGATTATTTTATACCAATGTAAGTCAAGTTATATCTTCATTAGCAAATGGCTTCATCCAAGGAGATGTGTTGCAGAACAATAAAGGATTTGCCCCAATTTTAAGAGTGAAGAATTTCAGCTTCACCCCTACAGCCATGAGAAGTAAATCTTGGAATTTGTAGGAGAGTTGTTTGTTCCCTGCTACTGGGTTTAGAAAACTTGAGGTCCAGTCTCAGAACATCTTTCTACATGCTCAAGATAATCTTTGAAAAAGATTTTATTTTTTTAAAGGATGTATTTATGGTGGTTTAACATTTTTATTATACCTAATAACCAAGATTAAGAGTGTCTGGTTAAGATTGAGTACCTGGAGAACGTGCTGCCAACACAGTAGAAGAACTCTAGTCTGGGAATGGAAGTTTTAGTCCTTGCAGGCAGCTCCCTGTGACCTGGGGCAGTATCCTTAAGGGATCAGTGTTCTTTATAAAATAGGGATTAAGTTTAGTAACACTGCTCCTTCACAAAGGAAGCTGAGAAAATTTGTAAATATGAGGAAGCTTGCCCAGTAACATCCGATGGCAGCAGCAACAATTGTTCCCTGAGGTCCTTGGATTGTGAGATGCTGTTCTTCTCACAAGCCCATCTGTGGTCCTTCTCATTCTTCAGATGAAGAGTTGGGGAGAAAAGAAGGCTGGCTGGTTTGTCCAAGCCGAGGATGAGGCTGAAATAACATCTAGCTTAGGACTGAGTATATGGTTTTATTCCGCAAAACTGTTGACTTTTGCAGAATATCTGCCTTATCCTCATTTTTTGGCAGTGGTGACACAGCTGAGGAAACTCAGAAATGATGCTTTGCCTAATGTTTCATCAGTGTTGTGGCTCTTGGTGGATCACAGTGAACGCTCGGTGTCACCTGCGCTGAAGTGGAGGTGTTGGCAAACAGCAGTGTTTGGCTGTCATCCTGCCAGGATCTGAGACACGGGGGTGGGGAAGCAGATGCCATTCCCAGGCAGAGAGGAATGTGATGAATAGTTAATGGTACGCAGAGAAAATGACAGGTGACGCACCGTGTGAGCAGACTCCCCTTCCCAGGGGGAGTTTGGGTAAGAGCTGGGCGTACCCTGCAGCTGAGTGGAGATCCTCGGGGACCCTCAATCTGGACGGCCAAAACAGAACTTGGGAGGGACTAGAGCTCATTCTGAGCATGGCTGGGAGAACGGCAGACTGTGCTAATTCAAAGATAAGCCCCCTCTGTGTTTCTCTGCTTCTGTGTAATTTGTAGTCTGGGAACTCATTTAATCAGTAGACTGACTGTCCTTGCCCCTGAAGGGGACCTTGAATAAAACTATGTCTGCTCACTTTTAGATTTTATCTCTAGAGAATTGTTCATTATTTTTAAAGAAATGACCTTCAGAGTAGGCTGCACTGCAAAACGGGAGATTAAAAAAAAATTAGAACACAAACATCTGGGATTTGAAGTGTTACAGGAAAAAAATAGAAGATCTTGCAGCCGGCAGATTAAAAAGCCCTGAAAAAGAGCCTGTCCCAAGAGATCATCTTTACCCAAGTGGACCTCTTGCCTCTACCCCCAGGGCAAACGCACACACAAGCACGTGCACAAACATGCCATGCACATTGCATGCACACGCAACACACACATGCACACTTTCCACACGGCCCCAAGGCTCTGATACCTCCTTTCAGATCTGTCATTTTACTATAAACAACTAATGATAATAAAAACACTCCACTAAATTGTACGTTTTATTTGTGAACTCAACATTGAAACCATGGTGGTTTTCAGTTATATTTTTAAATGTCATTCTAACTCACAGCACTGTGTTCCCCTTAGTAGAAGGCAGTTAGGAGCAACCTGTAAAATGATGTGAAAATATAACACGAAACTTCTGCTTTTTTCTTCTTTCATGCCTTCCTTCCAAGCCACAGTTAAGATTGCTGTCTCCCTTAAACTAGCAGTTCTTTAAAACCAGAATGTAATGGTTTGCTTTTGATAAAGGAGTGATTCAGACGTGAGATACCAAGATCAGAACACGTCTTTGGAAGACTAGAAAAGAGTATGCTGAATTGATGTTTGGATTCTTACTCGTCTCAAAGTGCTATTGCTTAGAAACCAAAATTTTGGGTTTTCTGTAGCTTGGGCTTCCTGTAAAGGGTGAAATGCAATAGCAGGAGCATAGATCCTTAAGGTGATTTAGTGGGGGTGAGTTCTGAGGTTCGTGAGCAGCCAGGGCTGAGACGCCTGCACCCCACCCAGAGTAGGCACCCTGTGCCTGGGGCTCCTGGAACCAGCACGATGTTGCCTTGCTCCTGTCTGCAGACAGCATTGTCGCCAATCTCTGGGAGGCAAGGGAGTGGGGTCACACTTACAATAAGGAACCCCACGGAAAACAGAATGAGAAAATGTGTTTGTGAAATGCAAGCTAGAATTTTGAGGATTGACTTGGATGTGGAGAAAAAAGAGAAATAATCCTATCCCAAACCAATGACCATTTTCCTTGATCTGTATTCCCTTCTAGTATACATGAAGGAATCGTTTGGATATTATTTTTGTGAGAGAGAAAATATAGGGTATAGCAGGTAAAAATAGATAAGGAATTAATTGTGTGTATCTTATTCAAGAGTGGAGGCATGATCAAAGGGTTACATAATTACCCAAGTGGTTTCTGTGTAACTAATAGAATTTCATGGTAGTTTGTAGATTATTAAGTAGATATAAGACAGAATCACAAAATGCACCTTAAAAGTCATTTAAGCTGTTGTACTTTTAAAAACAAATAAATAAAAACAGTATCTTAAATAAAAAGCTTAATACAAAGGAAATTAGAAAAGAGAAAGGCAAGTTTCTAGTCTTGAGAAGTTATTCAACTTTATTTTGCTACCAACTTCAAAATGTACGGCCACACTGCGAGTGATATTTGCAGAGCTTTGCTTATCCAACTCATAAAAAGTAGTGTGCTGAGAAGAAAGATACAGAATCCTGAGTCAGGAGACATGGGGTCCTGTTGACCACGTCGAGGTCAGTCATTTAACTCTCCGGGGCTGAGTTTCCTAATCCATAAAATAGAGGTTATCGTAGCTGCGTATCATTGGGTGAATGTGAGAATCAAATGGAATAATATACGTGAAAGTGTAGGGCATGGTACCCTCTCCAAGAAGCCTCTTCGCCCTGCCTCTGGGGACGGTCAGAGTGGCAGTGGTATTTCTCAGGTTGTCTCCCTCTGGTATCAGCATCATAAATCGTCATTTTCGAGCCCGTTAATCTGGCTGTTTTTTAATAAAGGAAAACTCTTTTTTTGATCCCACTATTTTCAGACTTATTGTACTTGGTGTATTTCATGGATTTGTAGAACATGTAAGTGTATCTGTACAAACCTGCCTTACACAAGTCTTAAGGTCTTTATGTTATTTTAACCCTTTGGAATAACAGCAAATCTTTGGTTCACCTTGAAATGTAGGATTTTTATAAATGGTCTCAGTATGTGTGAATAATTCTAGAGTTTACGATATGTTTTAGACATGGAGAATAGAAGTATTTAAATCGAAGTATTCGTCTCTGGGGTGGTCCTTAAACTAATCAATTTTTATGCCCAAACTCTTCTACTCAAGAACCAGCTTGAGAGCTTTCATATATTAAAAATAATTCCTAAAACTTCAGAGACTGTGTGTGCCAAAAGTGGATGGCATTGGTGGCCACGGTGGTCACTTTAGTGTCCAGCAACATGACTGCCTTCCATTTACACTCTCTGTTTAGTTCTGGGTGGTGGTTAGAATATCCATAACCCCATCATATCTGATAAGCGCAAAAGCAGTGAGCATGTCGGAAGTACTAGTAAGAAAAGGTGTACCATGATGATAGGGACAAAATTAAGATCATTTAAGCAAACAATGTTCATGTGTACATGAGATGAATTATTCAGTTGAAGGAATAATTCCGAGGAAGACAATAACTCATGAGCTACGTTTAAAGCTTTGTACCTATGCAGGTGATGGTAATTGGCAAGAGCTTGGGGGAAGACACTTGAAAACATGGACAGCACTTTTGAACGTCTGGGTTGGCAGATCACTGTCAGATGCCTGTTAGCCTGATGCTAACTCAGAAAACAACTAAGAGTTTGGTTAAAAACTCAAAGACTAAGCATGCTAAAGGTGTTGCTGACAAAATCTTGGTCCAAGACTCTGGTTTCATTGGTCCAGGTCCTCCTGATTCTGGGAGTGCAGCCAGCATGTTTGGAGTATTTTCTACAATACTTGAGGGGAGGTGTCAAGGGGAGGATGGTTACTTGTCTAATTTTCAACATCCAAGAAACTGATGCTTTTACAAAATGATGCCCAACAGATCTTATGTCATCGAGGGGAGAGAGCGTGAGCCTGTTTTTTAAAGCTTACATTCCTTATGGTAGAAATGCATCCAGAGACTTTCAAAGTCATGCTGGACTTTTGAATAGGTAGACTTGTACGAAACCTGTTGGAATAGTTCT
The DNA here is from genome assembly GCA_004363605.1 of Indri indri. NCBI lineage: Eukaryota > Metazoa > Chordata > Mammalia > Primates > Indriidae > Indri > Indri indri. The sequence goes on along the minus strand of RJWJ010010892.1, from coordinate 20,988 downwards.
ACTCTGTTCAGAAATGGAGGAACTGGTTACTGTATTCTTCTATTTTAGATGCGGAGCAGCTAAGTATCCTTTTATAATATTAAAATGAGAAAAAAAAAAGCAAGAGAGAATGTAGTAAGTGGCGATTGTGAAACCTGTAGGATTCATTAGTTTGCTAAGTAACAAGCATAAGAAATCTGTTGACCTGCGTTTCATTTTTGTATCACTGCAATGTCTGTGCAGTAGAAAAAGCATCCGCTGTGGCATGAGCTGGCTCTGTGATCCTGAGCAAGCTCCACGACTCCTCTGAGACTCCATTTCTTCATGGGAAAATGGGTGTTATATTGCCCATCCATCAGAGATGTCGTGTAGGATAAAACTAATACTTAGTCATTAACACAGTGCCTGGTCTTAACATGCCTTCAGCGACCTGTAGCCATTAGTGGAATTAGCATTAATTGCGCTACCTGTGATGAGTGAAAAATTCTTAGCAGAGAGCTTGAAACCTGCCACCGGCAACTGTCGTGGCCAGTTTTATCAGTTAAGGTAAACTAAACTTTTGAAACAAATAGACCCAAAATGCAATGGCCAGAACACAATAGAAATTAATTTTTCTCTCTTATAACGGTCCAGGGTAAGTGTGCTGGTTCAGGAGGGCTCGGCTCCACACGGTCATTCAGGCTTTAGGTGGCTCTGCCGTCTTTAATAGTAGCACGGATACTGTCACCATTCCTGCCCTAAGGAATGAGGAAGTAGCTGGAAGGAGGTTTTCAGGGCTTGAGTGGAACTGGCGAATGCCAGTTGTCACCTGTATTACGTTGAGATAACTGCTAGAGCAGCTGGGAAATGCATGCAGTATGGTTGGGTAGCCACATGCCAGCAACTGTGGAAAAAAGGTGTGATTGAGAAAGCCGGCAGCCTCTGCTATACTGGCTTGTTGCGTGGCATAGCTAACAACCTTACTGCACCCTCTGTGCTCCTCACCGAATGTTGGCACCGACCTTTTGCTGAAAATTTGCTGACAATTTTCTGATCTATGCCAAAATTCAGAATTGAGTCCTCAGGCACAAGGCGTCTAAGTCGTGGTAATGTGGGTGGCTCTATCTGGCTATCCAGGACACATGGCTACCCCACGCTGGGACTTGGCTCAGGCTGTGCACTCGGGATGGAGTGATGTGGGCCTGTGTCTTAGGAGGCACCCGATTTGATTTGCCAGCTCGGTTACAACGCCAGAGAGCTTGGCATGCGGCAGGCGGGAATGCCACCAGGGAATCCAGGCCATGGATCAGGGAACCCCACTACTGGGGGAGTTTTCTCTTGGGAAATCCATCTAGCACAGCAGAAACTAGAGGCTGGGTAACAAGAGCAGGGGAGGGGAGGAGTGTGCCCCAGGCAGGGAGAGTAGGCAGGCCTCCCAGGCCCAGTATTCTAGGCATGTCTCCAGCCCTAGAGGGGGAGCAAGCCTATGCAGTTAGATGCCAGGAGACCAGGGCATTTCTCTGGTCTGGGTTTAAACAGGGAATGCTGAGATCAAGCAAGGACAGAATTAAATTAGGGGTAATTTGATGTCTAGAAGTGATCCAAGGGCCCCGGGGCCAAACAGGAGCAAGACACACCAAACCAGCAGCTCCTGGCTCTTGGGTGATAATTCATTTCTAAGCCCTACCCAGTGGGAACACTGAGGCTCACATGCCTGCCGCTCTGGCAGTGCTGGCTCAGGAACACAGGTGCCGGTGGGAAACTGGGGTGAATCCAGCTGCGGGGGTGGGGGCAGCTTTGGGGAATGTCGAAAGGAGAGAGCAGTGACAGGTTATCTTCTGAGATTGCCTTGCAGCTCCAAATGCTACAAAATGTGTTTCATTTAATTTTTAGTCACCCTCCAGTTCTTCAAGAAACATTCAACAAATGTTGGCCGATTCTATCAGTCGTATGAAGGCATATGGATTTTACCAGGTAAAAAGACCGGCATTCTGTCTCCAGGGGCTACATGCATCGCCGTTTCCACTACTGTTTCATAAATTAGTTAATTAGTCTCACGCAGAAATGAAATGAAGCAACAGAACGTGAAATCCGTCTTAAAAAGTGCAAACACACCCATTTGTCTGGAGTTGGGAAAGTCTTGAATGTCACGGAAAGAACAGACGCCAAGATGTATCTGCGAAGCTCCTCCCTGAAGATCTGGCACAGAGGCGATACCTGGGGCTGCTGCAGACACCGAGGGGGGACTGATTTCAGAGAGTGATAGACGCGGCGTTAGACCTGGCAGAAAGCGTGAATTCAGATTATGTTACTGCTGCGCTTACTGTTGCTGTGACCCTGGCCCTCTGCGATGGGCAGCCTCTTGTGCCCCCACATCCACTGGACTCTTCCCCTGTCTCTGTCCAGATGCAACATTCTCCCTATAGGCCAAGCCCACTTCTTCTATCATGCCAGCTTGCTGTGATATCCTAAGTTGCTCAAAATAAAGGTGGCATAGACTGGCACTTGGAAGCTGCGGTAGGATTTGAGCCACAGGATGTCTGAAAGAGCAGGGTAAGACGTGAGCCTGGGAAGGGAAAGTTCTGAATGGCCTGAGATTGGGCTGCGGGGGAGGCCTGCGTCCCCGTGGAGGGTGTGATCAGTCCCTGACTTCTCTGTAGGCACGTGCATGCTCTGAGGAGCTCGCGTTTCTGAGGCTTCAAGAAATCAAGATGAAGTAGCACTGTGGTCCCCATATGCGTAGCACTGCCATGACACACACCTTTTCCTAAAACGGCAGCACTAGAGGATCTACAGGCAGCTCTCGGTAACACTGCTCAGATGACATTACAGCATCGTAAATGGTGACAGTCGAGAAAGACAAAGGATCCGTATATTCGTGCAACCCACATGTATGGAGTGTCCTCTGTGTGCCAGGCACTTTTGCAGGAATTGGAGATACATTTTACGGAAAAGTAGACAATATCCCTGCCCTCGGGAAGCTTCTATTCTGGATAGAGAGATGATGAATCTATCCATGAAGTCAGGTGATCAAATGTGCCGTGGAGGAAAATAAGGCAGGATGAGGGGCTCAGGAGGAGGGGGATGGGTGTTTGAGAGAGGTGGTCAGAGCAGGCCACTCCAAGCAGGCAATATTGCAGCAAAGAACTGGAGGAGTGAGGGAGGGAGCGATGTGGACATCTGGAGGGTGGGTGTTGCTGGCAGAGGGAACAGCAGATACAAGGGCACAGAGGCCAGCGCTCACTTAGCGTGGTTAAAGAATATCGAATAATTCCAGAGAATGAATGAGCAGGTCACTTGCCAAGCTTCTCTGCAGAGTCAAGGTGATAAAGGAGGCATTTGTGAGTGTCTGTGGGGAAATGGGTGGGAAGTCACTCTCTGTTTCCATCCCGGGCTGGGACAAGAGGGCATGTGTATGGGCCCAACTTTGCCTCATTTTCTGGTCCTGTTAGCTGAGCACATGTCGACAGCTCGCACTGCCTGCCTGGGTCTCCGGCCCTTGAACCCTGGGTGTTTGGACCAGTGTCCAGCCTAGGCCCTCTGCACCTTCACTCCAGAACCTTCCCCTGGTTTCCCCATGCTCCACTCAGTCCGGAGTCCTTAACTGACATGCTTCCAGCAGAGCAGTTCTCAAGAGGAAATGATGCTTTTCTGAATACAGAAAGTAAAGATTAGGTTTTAAAGATTTTGCTAAAAGTAAATTTTCTGGGGGACTTCTTAGAGAAACTTTGGACAAGTTCCTTAAGTTTTCCAGCTGCCTTGAATAAATACAGCAGTCAGGGCCAGCACTCATCTGCTATTACTCTGTGAAACTCATTAATTCTAAGTTTCCAGTGTGTTCATACATAATTACGCTGCAGATTAAAAGCAGTACGTTTGCAAAATACAGCACTCTCAGGCATTTGAGTCTCATCAAGCAAGAACCACGTCTATTATTATTTACTTAATATTTTTCCTTAAGTAGACTCTCTTTTTTAAACATCTTGTTTATCCTAAGCAACAACATCCATGATAATCATAGCTTGATGTTTTAAGTATATGTTTTCTAATTATTTAAAAATAAATACACATGCATGTGGGAGACAGACAAGGCTCTGCTTTTATTTTCTCTTTAAGGTTAGAAATTGCTAGCAGCACTTTTATGCCAGGCTTGTAAACAGCTTCAGCAAAGGGATGGCAAATTCTAACAGTCATTTCAAACACCAAAAACTATTCTTTGGTTTTTATGGTATCGGCACACAAAGCGAGCTTAGCTCCAGGCAGGAAAACAACGTAAAGAAAAAAAATGAAAATAGCAAATGCACTAAAGTTTAGTTACTTCTAAAGTGAAGTACAATTTATGAATTACCACTGCATAAACTGTGAGTTATGACTTCCCACGATAATCAGAAACAAGTTTCGCAACATCAAGGTTCATATTTTAGTCATGGGGAAATGATTTCACAGCAGGGAAGTTTGTATCTTTCTAGAGGAAAACACAAATGAAAAAACTTGTCACTTGTGAGAGAGCAAGAAGCATAGTCAGTCTGTCTTGGCCCTTTCAGCTTGTTTTATTACTTAGCTAACCAAGGCTTTTCTTAGTTCACCAAGTTGTAAATTCACTTTTCTTGTGAGCACTCGGAAGGCTGTAGCCTAATAAACAAAGTACTTTTCAGATCTAAGTGATTTGGTTTGTTCATTTTCTCTTTAGTTTAAAACACATTTTCTTGAATGTTCTGAATGCCATAAAACAGTACCCTTAGAAATGGTTAAGATGGTAAATGTTGTTATGTCTATTCACCATAATTAAAAAAACAATTCTCCTTTTAAAGGAATACATATTTTATATTTTCCCTTCTCAAAGAATGCTTTTTAAAAATATTTTTTCTGTTTTTTTTTTTTTAAACAAAAATCTTCCTTTTTGAATCACCTCAAACCACATGTAAGTACCGCATCTTTGGGACACATGGTTCGAGGGCATATAGAGGTCTGGCTGGGACTCCTTTGGGAACATGCATTATTCTGGGCAACCTGTCAGGTCCTGCAAAGCAGCGGTCCCCAACCTTTTTTGGCACCAGGGACCGTTTTCCTGGAAGACACTTTTTCCATGGACTGGGGACGGGGAGGATGGTTTCAGGATGATTCAAGCACATTATATTTATCGTGCAATTTATTTCTAATTATTACATTGCAATATAGAATGAAATAATTATACAGCTCATCACAGGTTGGGGACCCTTGCTATAAAATAGTGTTTATCCTGTTCTCATGAAATAGATCACTACTTAAGGGGGAGAGTAGATTCGAAGCAGCTAAATGCCATGTGTGCGAAAAAGGAATATTTGTTTTGTTCTTAACACACCGTGCTTGGTATTTTTATTTAAAAGTTATTTAACCCTCACTGTAACCCTGTGAAATATCTGTTATGATTTTATTTATGGGGAAATAGCCCAGGCGAGGTGCAGTGATCGGCTCTGGAGTTACACCTACAGCGCGGCAGCAGCGGAGCCGGCGATGGCCATTCCGACCCCCAAGTGCACGCTCCGTCCACACACCGCGTTGCTGCCCCAGTGGGCCAGAGAGAATAACAGAAATCAGATGTGCTCAGAATCCTTTCCTTGCAGAAAACTGCCAGATTTACTCACCAGTGTTTGTTTCTGTGTTTGTTTTTTTTTTTTTTTTAACAGAAGAAAGAATCCCCGAAGAAAAAACAAGATGAAGAAACGAATCAAATAGATGAAGAGAGAACCAAGCAGATTTACAAGAGCTGGAAAGAAGATTCCGAGTGGCAGGCATCTCGTGAGTACCCGGGCACCTCGGTAGAACCTCGGAGTTTCCCCTCTGATTCTTTCACTTAATAAAACGATCACCCTAAGAAGCACTTAAAGTGGGTTGTTGAGAGGCATCTTAACGATAAATCATTACTCACATGTTATTACTAAATTAATACTCAGATGCTTACGAGCTACATTTGAATAGCAGAATTCATTCTTGTATCCTCAAGATTATGATGTATTTATATGATAGAATGGTATGTACCTATGAAAAACATTTTAGAAGAGTGTTTAATGACCTTGGAATATGTTTATATCTCATTAGCTTGGAGAAGAAAAATCATCATAAGATAGTATGAAAAATATCACTGTTTAAAAATGTCTAAGTCCATGAAGGAAAAGAATTGGAAGGTTAACCATAAACACTAGTTGTCTTGGAGAGGTGGGATTCAAGTTACTTATTCGAATTTTTCTTCTTGTTCTGTTTGGCTTTTTCCCCCCTAAATTGTCAACAGTGAACACATTTTTAACTTTGTAATCAGAAGAACACAGGAGTAACAGGCTGGATGTATTATCCATGCCTGTGACTCGGCCCTGACTCCCTTTGGAGTGAGCCCTGACAGAGAGAAACCTCAGAGGAGAAGAATAAGCCATGCAAATGACAGCAGAGAGAGAATGCTCCAGATGCTGGAAGAATTCAGGTTTGAGAAGGAATTAGCATTTCCATCTAACTTGAACAAAGAAGACTGAACTACCAGATCATCCCTGAGGCGACTTGAGGAAGAGAACAAGAGGGGCGACGTTGGCAGGATGTTGAGAATCCTAAATTAGCCTGCAGTTCCATTACAGCAAATGCCACTGAAATGACAACTTTTGTGAAATGGAAATATTTGCAAGATCCAAGGGCCTCGTCGTGCTATGCAAAGAAATCCTAGTATAATGGAATATTTTTGGTATCGCCGTGAAGTCAAACATAACAGGATTTCACCAATGATGCCCGAAGTGTAAATATACTCAGTGGAAATTATCCTTACGTTCTGCATTAGAGTCTTTAACGTTGTGTTACTAAAACAAAAACTCCTTCTATTTTACAAAATAGTCATGCACTGTATAATTTTTAATATTTTTATAAATTTAATAAATTTTAAGATTTTTAATATGTTTATGAATTTAGCATAGCCCAAGTATACAGTCTGTAATAGTATAATGGTAATGTTCTAGGCCTTCACGTTCACTCACCACTCACTCAGAGCAACTTCCAGTCTTGCAAACTCCATTGACAGTAAGTGCCCTAGACAGGTGCACCATTTTTTGTCTTTTCTACCATATTTTACTGTTCTGTACCCTTTCTGTGTTTAGGTACACAAATCCTTGTCGCTGTGTTAGAACTGCACACAGTATCCAGCATAGCAGCATGCTGTACGGGTTTGCAGCCTAGGTGTACAGCAGGTATAGTTTTTGTGAGTACACTCTGTGATGTTCACACAAGGACAAAATCGCCGGATGACTCCTTTCTCAGAACTTATCCCATCATTAAGCGACATGTGGCTGTAATATGAAAAGGCAGGCTCGGAGTACTTTTACACATGACAGCGTGTTCTGCAATCATCTGTGCTAAGCATCCCTTTGTTGTTTTTATCTGTGGGGCTGACTCACGTTTGGTCCAGCTGCCTGCTCTTCACCCTGTCCGCACCCCCGTGCCCCTGAGTCGCCCTGACTGCCCGGTCTTTGCTGGTGGCTCAGGCACGCTGCATCTGAACATGAGTGTGAGAGGATGCGATAGTTGCCCCTTGTTACTCAACACCTCTGACAACTTGAACCCTCACTCAGGATGGGACTTATCTCTTAGTCTTGCTGACTACCTTCTCCACTTCTATCTTACCCCTTCCTCCTCCTCTTCCTCCTCCTCCCCTCCCAGAAAATCCCCAAACTCCCTTACGAAGAGAGGAGCCCTGCAGTGAATGCTGTCTGCACGGTAGGCGTTGACAGTGCTCGTTCGTGGCCGTGAGCAGATGACAAGCTGCCGGGAGCCTGCTCTGCTGTCCCTTGTGCAGTGCGGAACCTTCTCACCTCTCTGTGAGCTGATGAGGGCCATTCTCATAAACCCCCTTATTTTTCTAGTGCGAAAATCCAAAGCAGCTGATGAGAAGAGACGCTCCTTGGCTAAGCAAGCGCGGGAAGACTACAGGAGGTTGTCCCTGGGGGCCCAAAGAGGACGAGGCGGTGACAGGCTGCAAAGCCCCCCGAGTGTTGCACAGAAACCAAAAAGACCTCCACTTCCACCCAAGCCTCAGTTCCTGAACCCAGCGGGATACCCTCAAAAACCTCTCAGGTAAGAAGCCATGCAGGTGGGTGGCTTTAGGCAGCAGCATTGAAATGGTGGATTAAAGACAAATTGTGTGACCTGCCATGGGGAGTGGAGGGCCAGCGGCTGCCTATGTAGCTCTGTCTCACCTGTGAGCCTTCTTCCTGGGGTACCTGGTCGGGCATTCCTCCCCTCCTAGCTGCACAGTGTCCACGGGTGTTACAATGAGTGTACCTGATACCAGGGTGGCAATGCCCATCAAGCTAGGTGACGTCCTGTGCCCCGGCCCCACCCGGTGGCAGCAGGCAAGCCAGAGAGGGGATAAGAGGGGACGACCGGGGTTCCGCCGATGCCCAAGGTCACTCTTAGTAGTAAAAGAACATCAAGGTGGGGACCTCAGGGCTTGCCGACTGTCACGTGATCAGTAGGACTGCGTTTTCACTGCTGAGGGTTAAAAGTTTGTCAGTAATTCTCATTCTGGGACGTGTAGCCAATTTCATCTTTTGAGAATTTGGAAATGCTCCTTTTGTGAATGAACTCTTTCTTTGGTGACGAAGGTGCCTTTGCCTCCTAGGCTGTGAAGGAGGTAGAAAGAACAATTTGTTTCGGAACATCCCTGAAGAAAAGTATAATGATTCTATAGCAGAAAACCCATATCCCTTATGTTTACTGATTATGAAATTGTTTTCTGGATATTGGTGCTACATTATTAATATTCTAGTATTTAGAAGTATTTAAATTCAGATATTGGTTGAAAGAAACAGAACTGTCTAAAGCCTTGCCTCTGAAATACAAATGAAAAATGCTTCTCTGTTAAGAGTACGGAGAAATGAAAAACAAATAAAATATCTCCCTTTGCTTGGAGTGAGTAGTTATCATCAAGTTTATTTTTATTTTATTTTTAATGGGTATGATGACCTCAGAAGAAACACTGAGGTGAACCTTTTTCTCTACTGTAATTATTTGTACTTAACTGAAAGGTTCCATTTTGGGACGTGGTGCCCAACACTAAATGACCATGTTATGCAAAGTGACAGTTTGGGAAATGATTTATTTCTTATGGACAAGAAAACAAGAAATACAGTCAGGAAATGGGTGTTCCCTTAGTTCTACAAGCAGGTCAGGGAGGTGTGTGGCCTCCTGCACACGGCCCTCTGGGTGCTGGAGCTCGTCTGTGCACATGCTGGCCACAGAGCCTCTGGGGCGGTGGGTGTGGCTCACGCCTGCTCTCCGTCTCTTCCAAGGGTAGCGTGGAAAAACAACTTGAAGGATGTCCCTTTCTCATGGCATTTTTAGAGCACAGCGTATTTGATGGACAGCAATGAAGGTGGCCTTTCAAAAAGGGCAGTTCTTGTTTTAAGCTGTCCTCCATTAACTCACTTTTTCCAAATTAAGACACTGCATGAAGTGCTACTTGTGAGTCAGACTGGGTGGGTTTAGGGCTGGGACTTCCAACTGTAATGGCAAAGGTCAGTGTGGAGCCTGCCCAGGAAAGAGGCTGGCCTCTCTGGTGTCTTTGGAGTTGGGCTGGATCTCCAAGGACTTTAGCCAAAAAGAACCTAATTTGGAAGCTAGTATGAGAATTTATCATATAACCTCATGTGTGTGCAGTGTCTGCTTCCCAGGAAGGTCAAATGTTACCGGACATTTTCCCCAAAAGACTCTGAAAATCATGAGTAATACATACATGTATATGCATTATATACATGTATATATGCATGTCTGATATGTCATACATAACTCATGGTAACATATGTTACCATAAATAGCATAAAGAACCAGAAGTTAATTTACAGGAAGTTCCAGTGGTTCATCCAAACTGTTTATTGTTTTTTTTAATAAGTTTTGTTTTTAATTGACCCATAATAATTGTACATATTTATGGGATATAGTATGATTTGATACCTATAATACATTGTGTAATGATCAGATCAGGATAATTAGCATATCCATCACCTTAAACAGTTGTCATTTCTTTGTGGTGAGAACATTTAAAATCACATCTTTTGGCTATTTAGAAGTGTGCAATGCATTATCGTTGACTACAGTCACCTTGGTATGCAGTAGAACCCCAGAACTTATTTCTCCTTTGTAACTGTCACTTTGTACCCATTGACCGACCTCTCCCTATGCCTCCCTCCCCTGCCCCATCTCCCCAGCCTCTGGTAACCACTGTTCTACTCTCTGCTTCTTTTACATTCCATATATGAATGACATCATGCAGCATTTGTGCTAATGTGCTTGGTTTATTTCACTTAACATAATGTCCTCCAGGTTCATCCATGTTGTCACAAATGATGGGATCTTTATTCTTTTTTATGGCTGAATACTATTTCATCATGTACATATACCACATTTTTAAATCCATTCATCCGTTAATGGACACTTAGGTGGATTCCATATATTGGCTATTGGAAATAGTGCTGCCATAAACGTGGATGTGCAGATACCTCCTTAACATAACTGATTTTGTTTTCTTTGGATATATACTCAGTAGCAGGATTGTTGGATCATATGTTCCATTTTAAAGTTTTTGAGGAAGGTCATACTGTTGTTCATAAAAGCAGTACTAACTTATATTCCCACCAGCAGTGTGTAAGAGTTCTCCTTTCTCCACATCCTTGCCAGCATTTTTTTTTTATTTTTGATAATAGCCATTCTAACTGGGGTGAGGCAATACCTCATTTTGCTTTTGATTTGCATTTCCCTGATGATTAGTGATGCCAAGCATTTTGTCATATACCTGTTGGCTAATTTGTATGTTGTCTTTGAGAAATGTCTATTGGGTCTTTTGCCTATTTTTTATTTGGATTATTTGGTTTTTTGGTATTGAGTTGTTTGAGTTCCCTTTGCTATGCAGAAGGTTTTTAGCTTGATATAATTTCATTTGACCATTTTTGTTTCTGTTGCCTATAAAATTGAGGTCTTTTTTTAAATATCTTGCTCAGATCAGTGTCATGAAGCATCTCCCCCATGTTTTCCTCTAGTAGATTCATAGTTTTGGGTCTTACATTCAAGTCTTTAATCCACTTTGAGTTGATTTTTGTATATGGTAAGAGGTAGGAGTCTAGTTTCATTCTTCTACATGTGGGTATACAGTTTTGCCAGCACCATTTATTGAAGAGCCACTTCTTTCCCCAGTGTATGTTCTTGGTGAAAATCTGTTGGTTGTAAATGCATGGATTGTATCTGTTTTTATGCCAGTACCATGCTGTTTCAGTTACTATTGCTTGATAGTATATTTTAAAGTCAGTGGATGCTCCCAGCTTTGTTCTTTTTGCTCAAGATTGCTTTGGCTATTTAGTGTCTTTTGTGGTTCTATATGAATTTTAGGACTTTTTTTTTTTATTTCTGTGATAACTGTCATTGGTATTTTAATGGGGATTGCATTGAATCTATAGATTGCTTTGGGTAGTATGGCCATTTTAACATTAATTCTTCCAATTCATGAACACAGGATATCTTTGCATTTATTCATGTCCTCTTCAGTTTCTTTCATCAATGTTTTATAGTGTTCAGAAGCATGTTTAATTTCCATGTATGTGTGCAGTTTCCAATGTTCCTCCTGTTATTTCTTGATTTCAATTTTTTAAAATTTGTTAAGATTTGTTTTATGGCTTAACACATGCATGATCTATCCTGAAGAATAGCATCTATGTGCTATTGAGAAGAAGGTGTATTCTGCAGCTGTTGGATAAAATGTTCTGTAAATGTCTAGGGTATGGTTCTGTCTGGATGATCTGTCCATTGTTAAAAGCAGGGTGTCGAAGTTTTCTACTATTATTGTATTACAGTCTATCTATCCCTTTAAGTCTATTAATAATATTTACTTTCTAAATTTAGGTGCTCCTATGTTGGATGCATATGTATTTATAATTGTTATATCTTCTTATTGTATTGACCCCTTTATCATTATATACTGGTCTTTTTTGTGTCTTTTTACAGTTTTTGGCTTAAGGTCTATTTTATCTGATATAAATATAGCTGCTACTGCTCTTTTCTGGTTTCTGTTTGCATGAAACATCTTTTTCCATCCCTTCACTTCCAGTTTGTTATGTGTCCTTGCTGATGATGTGAGCCTCTTGTAGGCAGCATATATTTGAGTCTTGCTTTTTCTTTTCTTTTAATCCATTCAGTTACTTTATGTCTTTTAATTGGAGAATGTATTCCATTTACATTCTCCAATTAATTCAAGATAATTATTTATAGGTAAGGGTATACTGTTGATATTTTGATACTTGTTTTCTGGTTTTATAGATCCTTTATGCCTTTCTTCTGTTACAGTCTTCCTTTGTGGTTAAGTGGTTTTCTCTAATAGTATGTTTTGGTTACTTTCTATTTTTAGTGTATCCATTATAGGTTTTTGCTTTGTGGTTACCATGAGGTTAACAAAAAGCATCCTATAGTTACAACAAGTCAGAGACTGATACCAACTTAACTTTGATCACAAAGAAAAAAAAAGAACTATGCAAAATAATAAATATATACTTTAACTGTAGTTTTCCCACACATTTTGAATTTTTGATGTCATAATTTACATTTTTTATATGGCCTGTCTCTTAAATTATAATTATTGGTTTAATAGCTTTGTCTTTTAATCTTCATACTAAAGATTTAAGTGGTTTACATACGATGATTACAATATAAGAACAATTACATTAGCATCCTTTGCTTTGAGTTTGAAGACTTCTTTTAGCATTTCTTATAGTACACATCTGGTAGCAATGAATTCATTCAGATTTTGTTTGGGAAAATCTTTCCTTAATTTCTCAAGGAATGTTTTGCTGAGTACAGTATTCTTGGTTGAGAGGTTTTTTTCTTCAGAACTCTGAATATATTGTCCCACTCGCTCCTAGACTGTAAGGTTTCTGCTGAGAAGTCTGCTGCCAGGTATATTTTATCTCCCTTATATGTTATTTTCTTTTCTTCTTTCACTGCTTTCATTATCCTCTTTTTGTCTTTGACCTTTGAGGTCAGTATGTCTTGGGGTATTCTTATTTGGGTTGAATCTGATTGGTGACCATTAAACTTCCTGTACCTGGATATTTGTTTTTTGTTTCAGGTTTGGAAGCTTTTCTGTTATTATTTCTTTGAATAAGCTTTCTACAACTCTTTGTTTTTCTCAGTTCCCTTTTAATAACTTGACTATTTGCTTTTTTGATGTTGTCCCAGACATCCTGTAAGCTTTCTTCATATCTTTTCATTCTTTTTTCTTTTCTTTCCTTTGCGTATTTTCAAATAGACTGTCTTTGAATTCCCTGATTCTTCTGTTAGATCGAATTGGCTGTTGATGCTCTTTATTGCATTTTTTGTTTCATCCAATTTTTCAGCACCAGGATTTCTGTTTTTTTTTTTTTAAGTCTTTCAGTGTTTGTTAAATTTCCCTGAATTTCTGAATTGATTCTTTGTGTTTTCTTTAAGTTTGTTGAAGCTCCTTTTTTGAATTCTTTGAGAGATCACACATCTCCATCATTTTAGGGTTGATCTCTAGCACCTTATTTTGTATGTTTGGTAAGGTCATATTTCACTGAATGTTCTTGATGCTTGTGGATGTGCCCTGATGCTTTCTTATTGAGGGATTAGGTATCTATTCCAGTCTTCACAATCTGGCTTTGTTTGTGTCTATCCTTCAGAGGGTCTTCCAGACATTCCAAGCAGACTGATGTGTCTCCTGAGCCTGTGACCACTGCAGCTGTCTCATCACTAGAGGGTGCTCTAGGTCCAGGCTTGCTGCAAGTCTTGTGAGGGCTCCAGGCTTTACATGGTGGAGACCCAAGGAGGGTACTGGGGCTCTTTGGGAAACCTGGCAAAGGATGCAAGTACAGAAGTGGTGTAGATAGGTGTGTCTCTCAGCAGATCCCTGCACAGATGGGATAGGTCCTTGACTGCAGCAAGAGGGGCCGGAGTTGAGACTAGAACCCCCCGAGGATCTGTTTTATGATGGAGGCTGGAAAGTCCATCTTGTTGGCTCAGATAGGTGCACATCTCCCAGCAGGTCTCTGCACAGACAGGATACTTTCCTGACTGCAATGGTGGTGGTGTCGTATTTAAATTGAATCCTGCTCAAAGTCAGAAGGCTGTTGAATGGGACTTGGAAATATGTTTATTACATTGCAGTGTTACTTTCTGTAGTGGAAATTGACTTACATCCCAGAACTTAAGCTCTGCTACTGAATTTATTTTAAAACGATTCTGCTGCCTGTATCTGTTTCATACCAGTCTTCAAACACTCTTCTTCCTTTTACTTCGTATTTCTGAGACTGTTTCTTAGCAATCTTCAAAGTGTGGGAAGAAGAAAGCAAATCAGGGAGGTTAATGGAAATAGAAATAGAAGAGAAAAATCAAATAATGAAAATGTTAGGCAAGAAATGATTTATATTTGATTTCTTTTGTTTGCAAGTACATGCTCTCTAGGAAAATAGTGTTGGAGTAAAAGTGTATTTTAATTTGTAATGTTTATTTTATCAAATTTTAATTGGGAGTTAATTGAGTTTCTAATGCATATTAAAATGAATTTAGATCTATGCATTAACACAGCAGTGGTTCATTCCCATAACTAGCCCTTCAGGATGGAAAGGACAAGTGACAGATTGATGTTCCTCCCTCTCTGCCCTTGAGAAGTTGTATAATGGTGGTGTGCAGGGGGCCCAACTGCCATTAGCTCAGCCCATGTAATTACATGTTGAAACGTCTATAGTTCTCTGTGTCTGTGTGTGTGTATAAACACACATATATGTATATTTTTGAGTGCATTATTTTCAAATTAATGAAATCTAACTTGCAAAACTTTTATAAACAACAGAAATGAGGGCGTGACGAGGACAGCATCCAGCTCTGCCCAGGAGGACATCATCCGCTGGTTTAAAGAGGAGCAGCTACAGTTTCGAGCAGGCTATGAGAAAACCTCAGACACCATCGCTCCCTGGTTCCATGGTGAGTGCAGAGATCCCTTCAATGGAACCTCGTCCAAGGGTGGATGAAACTGTGCTAATGCACCAGGAAGGCAGAAAGAATCAAAGCTTCCTTTCACTTATGCTGCCCCCAAAAGAGTCTTTAAATTATCTTCACAAAGCAGCTTTTCAAAGGTTTCTAATGCATTCTCATGACTGTTTAGAAAGCAGCATTCGTGGCCACTGTATGCGCTGTGGCTTACTTTATCGTCAAAAATAACATGTCTCAGGGTGGGTGGGAAAAGCAGTACTTCCTACCGACGTGCCACTAGGGCACTTTGTTGTGACTTCTGTCAAACGGCAATGTCTTCCTTCCACCCAGGAGTCGTCAGTGATGGTGGCCGGTTGTGTTGGGCAGGACACTGGGTTAACAGACTTCAGACTCAGCTCTCCTGTAACCAGTTGAGTGACCTTGAGCAAATCACTTTCTTTTTTGGTAGCAAATCAATTTGTATCTGAGCTTCATTTTCCTCATCTGCTAAATGAAGGAGTTGAGCTGTTGGAGCTTTTATGTTAGAAATTCTGTGGTTTTTTGATCCCTCATTTCTGGTATGGAGTTAAGGCTGCAAGGTGGATTTGTTGGATCCCGAGTAGATATTAGCTAATGAATCATTTCTGTATTTGACCCAAGAAACTGGGTTAATTCAAGCCTTCCTTTTACCCAACTCATACTTCACTGACCTCTGTTTCTTGGATGTCGAGAAAAGTTAGTGGCTTCTTGCCTCAAATGGCTTCCATAAGGTCTGTGGTTGAATTGGACTGATTGGCTGTGTGTATAACAGAAGGTGCTTTAGTTCTCTCTCAGAGCATGTTTGTGCTAAGGGTGTCTGGTTTGAATAATGTTTAAGGCATCTCCCTTCTAAGTAGTATCATCTCACATATAAATAGACCACAAAAAGTAAGCTCCTAAACACAGAGCATAGCAAACTCTTCTAAAAGTAACAGTTTCTTATGATAGACCTTTTTCTAAAGGGCTCCTAGTGTAGTCAGAATGTTATCGCAGAACTGGCAACTACCATGGTATGTACATTCTCTAAGATTTTAACTGCTCTAAATACTTCATATAAATGGAATCATATAGTTTTTTTTTTTTTACTGGCTTATTTCACTTAGCATAATGTCCTCAAGTTTCATTCATGTTATAGTATATATCAGAATTTCCTTCCTTTTCCAGGCTGAATAATAATCTACTGCATGCCTACGCATTTTGCTTATCTGTCAATGGACACGGGTTTTTTCTATGTTTCACGCATTGCGAATAGTGCTGCTGTGAACATACATGTACAAGTATCTCTTTAAAGCTGTGCTTTCCATTCTTTGAGTATTTAGCCAGAGGTGGAATTTTTGGATTATATGATAATTCTGTGGTTTAATTTTTTGAGTAACTGGCCATACTCTTTTTCATAGTGGCTGCACCATTTTATCTTCCGACCAATGGTGCACAAGAATTCCAATTTCTTTACACCTTGGCCAACACTTGTTATTTTCTGGTTTTTTTTTTGTTGTTGTTGTTTTGATAGTAGCCATCCTAATGGGTATGAGGTGGTATTTCATTGTAGTTTCAATTGGCATTTCCCTAACGATTAGTGATGTTGAGCATCTTTTCATATGCTCATTGGCCATTTCTTTGGGGAAACATCTGTTCAAGTTGTCTATTTTTGAATTTTTTTTTTTTTTTTTGGTTGGGGCCAAAGAATAATTGCAATTGGAGTTTGAAGTTCTTTCCAGAAACCCACAGATTCATTTCTTCATTCTGTCAACATTTTCCTACCCCTACTAAAAATACAGCAATATGTAGGAGTGTAGAAATTGGCAAGGACTGGAGTAGGAAGGTAGACTAAAAAACAAACAAACAAACAAAAAAAATGCGTAAAAAAATTTTTAATTTAGGAATTCTCTATAATTATTTCTGTGGTTAAAGAATTCACATATTTATGCATCAATAGTTGATTATTATTTCTCAGAATGTAATTAACGCTTATTCAAATATGGATACAATTGGACTGTTCATGATTTATTTGCATCTTTGTTTCTTGTGGATGTCTTTTGCTGTCATGGCATGTAATTGAACCTGCCCTCTAAATGCTTTAGTCCCAATATTTTAAGTTACTTAAAAAGCAAATCCCTTTAACTTTGGTTAAACATATTATAGTTCACACTTCAGCTGTTCTGATTTCTTCTATTTTTGACACATGCTGCTGTCTCATTCTCTTTGCGGGGTAAATCCCATCCATTTCTGTGGGAGAAGTTATTCTCTGGAACCTAAGTTCCCCAGAGGCAACTGTCGAGGTGGAGCCCTGTGTCCCTCCCTGCCTCCCCTCCTGGAAGTTCGTCACCCCACAGTTCCTTCAGGGCGACCAGGTACTGCTTCAGACTGAGCAGATATGACTGAATGGATCACATGAAGAAAGGCACATGGAAGCTTCCCGAAGTTTCTCTCAGGCTAAAATCTTAGTGAACCTGTGACGTGATGCCCGTAAGTGAAAATCTGTCCTTTGACTATTTTGCTGAGGAGAGGAGAGATTTCTTTATTGTGGGGCCATCAAAATTCTGCCCATCTGTCACAAAGGGATTTTCAAGC
The DNA here is from genome assembly GCA_004363605.1 of Indri indri. NCBI lineage: Eukaryota > Metazoa > Chordata > Mammalia > Primates > Indriidae > Indri > Indri indri. The sequence continues at coordinate 3,441 of RJWJ010010892.1, read as the reverse complement.
TTTTGTCTTCAGCAAGCACAAATTACTGATTTATGTGACTTCTCAAGGCCTTTTCGTTCCCAAGCCTCAGATGGCAGACACATCCTGCCTCATCTACATGTGTTGATTCATATATTTTGGGGAGAAGATAGGCTGTGTCCAGCAGCAAGAATCTGTCACTGTGTGTGGCAGACAAGGACAGCTGGAAGTCCATTCCCTGGCAGTCACTGCCCTGACCTTGTGACAGACCAGCAGGGCTCCTTTTAGCAAAGCACTTTCTGCCTGAATTATTCTCTGTAGTCCTGCTGTGTAACTGCCTAATATTTGTTCAGATTTTGAAGTCACTGGAGAAGATGAAACATAAAGCAGTCAAAGCTACACACACATATTTGGGAAGAGATAGCTTTTCGGCAGAAAATTCTATGTGTTGCTCTTTTTCACTCAGTGCAGCGAACTTCCACAGAAAGGTTACTATGTTTTTCCATTAACATGGAGAATAGCCCATTAGCCCCAAAGATCTTTCTTGTGTTTTTTTGCAAGAGATGCATTTGAGTGCTCACCGCCTGTGCCCGGGAGCCCCAACCTTCCCCTTGCAAACGCCCAGGACTCCTGTCTTCTAAGTTCCCATGTGCTCTTGGAGTCCTGAGTTACCCAGAGGAGCGTCAGAGCCCAGGGCAGGGCAAGTGGGTGTGTGAGAGGTGAAGGATCATGACTCTGCTTTGGGGGTTCTACTCAGAATTTTGTACAGAAAGAGGATCCTACTGGTTAAGAAATATCTTAAACACCAAGCTTTTATTGTCGGACATTTCTTTGGCATCACGTGCTTTCTTGACAGTTTCTCCTGCTGTGGCCAGAGGATGATGGACAATGTATCTCTGTGCCAGGGAAACAGAAGGCACTACAGCAAATAAGAACATGTCTCTGGGGCCACACTGCCTGGCCATAAATCCGCGTCATCCACTAACTAGCAGTGTGGCCTCGGGCAAGTCCCCTGACTCTGTATGTCCCTCATCTGTGCAATGCAGATAATGATGTTCCTGCCTCAAAGTGTTGTTCTGAGGATTAACTGAGTTAGTATACGTAAAGCAGTCAGAACTGCGTGTGGCACGTTGGAAGCCCTAGTCAGTAAGCGTTAGCCATTAAGGTAACCAAGTGAGAACAAATGATGCTAATAATTCCAATCCTTGTATTACTGAGAAAGTGCTCGAGAGCCTCTGTCTCTGGCAATGTGAATCCTAAGCTTGAGCTTGGAAAGGTCATTGATTTATCGTCCTGTCCCTACATCCAGGCAGACTGCACATAAATAATCACTGAAAAGTGCATCTTCTTTAAGTTGCCCAGGTGAGAAATGAACACACCTCGTTGTGAAATAAATACTCGTTTTATTTTTAGCCCATTCCAAGAAAATTTTATGAGCCCAGAGTGTCAGAAAAACAAAAACAAAAACCCTAGAGTGGGACCCAAGACACTTGGAATCATCACTCACTAATCCTGTAACCTTAGGCTCTTACCTATCCTACCTTTGTTTTCTGAGAAGTGGAGATGATAATAACATCAGCTCTGCTTGCTTCAGAGTTTGCGGATTAAGTGAAAGGTAGAAAGCAACTGGTGACCTGCAAGAGTAGTTGTTCTGTGTGAGGGGGTGAGAACATGGACGTCAGGGTCAGACTGCCTGGGTCCAACCCCAGCCCTTGTGCCGGCCAGCCTGAGTGACCTGAAACAGGTGATGCAGCTCTCTGTGGCACAAATTTTCTCATCTGTTATGTGAGGGTAGTAAGTTACATCTTTGTAGGGTTGCTGTGAGGATTGAAGGAGGTAATACACACTTTATTATTTGGTTATCTTCATTTGATTTTTAAACACATATTTCCCAGATGCCGGAAGTAGGCCGTGCCGATGGACACATACAAATAAAATTAGGCCTGGAGGTGCTTCAGAGAAACACAAACTACAACCCTTGTCCCTGTGATGTCAGTGCTCAGACTACAGGTGGTGGCTGCACAGGTGTGTCCCAGTGAGAGAAGTTTCTGACTTGACTGTAAGACACAGGCATTCATGAGACCTTTCCCAGGCATCTTGTAAGTGGCAGGTGCTGGGAGTGTAAAAGTAAATAAGATGTGGTGGTTGCCCTCTAGGAGGTCTTGGGGACATGGGGGAGAGTGAGACACTCATGGCAGAAGTGCCGTGAGTGCTCCCAGGGGGGTGAGAACTGGTGAGTGCCAAGATGGAGGTGGGAACAGGTGAGAGACTCAGGCAAGCACTCAAGATGGAGGTGGGAGCCAGGTGAGACCTTGGGCCAGGTGAGCACTCAGACGTGGGGACCGGGGCTCAGCAGACCTAGAGGAAACTGAGGCTGGCTGCTTAGGAAGGAATCAGAATGCTTCATGCTCTTTGGTTGAATCTTGCAGAATGAGTAGTTCTCCAGGAGGAAGCTGTGGAGAAGGGTGTCCCATCGATCTGCCGTCCTCCTGTGGTTGGAAGGTTGGAAATCCCTGCCACTCGGATTTCCAGCCTGGGCTCTGCTATGGTTTCTGAGTCACATCAGGTCTCCTGAGGTCTGTTTACCTGGTGTTGTGCAAAAATTAGTTCTCCTGGGTCTTTCCTGGGCAGAATGTTCACTGCAGAGAGGTTTAGAGCTGCACTGTCCAGTATGGTAGTCACCAACCACATGTGAGTTCAATTGAAAATTAATTAAAATTAAAGTGTAGTCTCTCAGCTGCACTAGCTCCATTTCAGGTGCTCGGTGTGGCTACCAGATGGCCAGCACAGACATCATTTTCATCATCACAGAAAGTTCTGTGGGGAGCCTTGGCGTCATGCCGAGAGAGGAGCAGGACAATTCTCTCTGCTTGCCCTCAGCAGACCTCCCTGCTGGGGGTGCAGGCTGGCAGGAGTTTCAGCTGCAGCTCGGCCCCAGGGTCTTCAGGGCCAGGCACTATCCCTGAGACCTTGCACGGGGACATCTACTTTCTTCCGGATTTCTGGAGTTCTGCCACCCCTTGTCTGGATTCAGCTCTAAAATTGACAGACCATTGTCTGGGTGAAAATCTGGTTTGCTAAGCTGATGACATGAAAGCAGTATCTTTATTTGTGCCTTTCCACCAGCACAGAAATCTTCCTATGACCTCAGATAGGTTTGATTCTTCTAATGTGTGTGAAGAGAGCTGGTTGGACGGGAGCAGCACCAAAGTGTCAAGGCCTTTAGGGGCTGGGGTGAAGACCCTGCTTTAGAATTCCATAAACACTGTAGGGAGCTTGCCCTAATCTGTGGTGATCAATATCTGACATAGATTTTGGCTTTGTGCCCTACCCAGGCAGAGAAAGCTCACTGCTTGGCAGTGATCCCAGCCAGGACACCCTGCATGCCCCACTGCCCTTGATGGATTCACGACAAATTGCACAGCGACCTGTATCTTTAGATGTACCAATAAAGCGTGCTCTTAAGGGGTAGCAATCCTCTTG
>RJWJ010010891.1:0-45824 GCA_004363605.1 Indri indri | reverse complement strand
TGGTTTGAATTTGGCTATGGTTTTTCAAGAGACTTTATATGTGGTGCTTATATGAAAGTATGCTAATACACTAATAATATATTATTGTGAAGTTTTCATTACTTTTATCTGTAGAATCTAATTTTTCTCAGACTATCATTGAGCTTTTATTAAATATCCTAGTGCATTTCAACTAAAATGAAAAAAGTTTTCCAAACTTCATAGAATCCTTATTTTGCATTATTTGTATAAATATTTAAAATTACAATCATGGCCAGGAGCGGTGGCTCATGCTTGTAATCCTAGCATTTTGGGAGGCTGAGGCAGGAGGATCACTTGAGCCCAGGAGTTTGAGGTTGCAGTGAGCTATGATGACGCCACTGTACTCTAGCCAGGGCGACAGAGTGAGACTCTGTCTGAAAAAAATTTAAAAAAAATAAAATTACAATCAAAATTGTTCATTACACTTGAGATCCAAAACAAATGTTTTGGCTTTATATTATACCTTTTCATTTCTTCTTTTTAAAAATTTCTGTTTTTAAAATTATGAAATAGCTTACATATACATAAAAATGGAGAATAATATAATAAACCCTCATATACCCACCACCCGGCATTGTTAAATCTTAACAGATTCCCATATTTATGGGAGATCTTTTTTTTTTTAAAGGAAATAAGACTTTACAGATATAGTTGAAGCTTTCTGCCCTCATTTATTTCCCGTTTCCCTTTCTCAGAAATAGCCACAGTCATGGATTTAATGCCTTCATTTCCATGCATGTTTTTGTATTTTTACCACATATGTACCTATCCATAAACTGTATATAACATTGTTTTGCATATTCTAAGCTTTATATAAATGGTATTATATAATCAATAATAGAGGCAGTACAGCTCAGTGAATAAGAATACAAACATCAGAGCCAAAGCTGGTCTGGAATATATGCTGTATATGTTACTGTGTGACCTTAGGCAAATTACTCAATCTTCCTGTGCCTCATTTTTCTCATCTATAAAATGGGAATTCATAATAGCACCTACCTCAAAAGGTCATTTTCAGGATTAAATGAGTCAATACACATAAAACACTTAGAAAATTATACTAAGCACATGTGTTAGCTATTATTCTGCACCTTGCTTTTTTTTACATAATGTTTTTGAGATTCATTCATGTTGATATGTGTAGCTTTAATTAATTTTAACTACTGTATAGTATTCTATCATATGAATGTACTGCAATATATTTACCCGCTTTTTTGTGATAGACATTTAGCTTGTTTCCATTACAAAAAGTGCTGCAATGAACATCTTTGTACATGTCATCTTGTCCACATATATGAGAGAATTTCTGTAAAGTTCTTCATCATTAATTAACTATTTCCAGAAAGATACATTTTAAAAAATTGTAGCTTTGATTTATTTTTCATAGGTAAAGGAACTATTAATATGTCTCATCCATTCCAATGTATTCAAAAGCAATAGTGCTTGTGACTTTCTAAATGTTTGGAATTATCCTCTTGAACATTAAAATCACAACTTGGTTGAAATAATGATGTTATGACAGCAAATACTGGTCTTACTAATTTTTGTTTGCCTTTTAATTTTTATAATAGAACCTGACCTCCAATCAGACAGCATACCATTTTTTATAGCATGTATAAAAAATCTGATTGATCATTATACTTCAAAGGTTTTTGAGCTCTATGTCACAGCAGTTATAATGAATGAATGTGTTTTCAAACTCTGTTTTGTTATTTTTTCTTGGGAAATAAGACTGGATTCAACAAGTGGGTGTTTTATTGGTCTTAACTTGCTGAATGGTAGGCTATAAACCTTAAGAATGTTTCAACAACTCATAAAGGAATAAAGACCCCAGTTAAAAGGCCTCTAATGATTGAGACCTTACGTAGACTACTAACCTCATTAAGTTTCATCTGGTCGTCTTTTTGAAAACTTATGATATTTAAATTTTATCATTTTCTCTTTCTAAAGATAATAAGCAAGTGTTATTTTTTAAAAATAGGGAAAACAACTTCTGATAGCCATTATTTTTTGCTTTCTCTTTTGCTACTAATGATATACTTCTCCTTTAAGAATATTTGTCTGTAATATTATGCCCTGTAAAGTGACTTTAAATTGATTCTCAAAGTGTTCTATAAGCCATATTTCTGTATTTAAATCTGAAAGAATTAAACCTCAGTAAAGACTCCAAGGCTGATCTCATTTTATAATTTGGCACCTAGACATTTGGATGTCCCACCCTCTGTGAAACAAGTCATCTACTTTCATTGTTGGTAGCTAGATCTTCATTTACAGCTCTAAGAAAATGCATGTCAGGTTTTATAGCTTTGTAAATAAATCACAAAGCATCTGAAAAAAAGACTATATGGAAGACATTCCAAAGTAATGGACATATCAAGTATTTATTGATCACCAAGTTTTATTTATTGAGCATCTCCTGTGCTAGATAGATGTTCCTACTCTCAAAATGAATAAGCATACTAAATTCGGCCAGAAAACAGAAAACTATAATCTTGTATCTAAATCTGGTCTGGAAAATGTGTTCTCCAGTGGTGTAGAGAAATAGCCTAGTCGACTTGGGGATGAGACAACTAGGGTGTTGCCCCTAACTCTGTCACTGAACATTGTGCTATACTGGGGAAGTTAATCTCTTGACTCTTCAGTTTCTCCTCTGAAAAATGAGGGGGCTGCTCTGGATGCTCTTCTATGTATCTTCCACACATTCTATGAACTGAAAGGGGGGACAAATGTGGAATATGGTATTCAAGAGAGACCTTGTGGGGAACATGAGGCTCGACAAAGTCCCATGAAGGATTTGGATGCTTGGGAGGCAAGCAGTGTGTTTGGGCAAAGCTAAATTGGTTCCTACTGCTAGATACTTGATCGCTTTTAGTTTACAGTGTACAGTAAATAACTACAAAGCTAGGATAATGTAATTATTTACCTACTTCCTTAGGAAGATAAGTTTGAAAGTGTCAAATCTTAGTTACTGTACCCCCAGAGAACTGCAAGGAAGGTAAGTTTGAAAGATGCTTTCAGGCGATTAGAGGATGGCACATTAAAAAATATTATTATTACTAGGTACTTAATAGCACTAGGTTATCAAAAATTGTATCAACTCAGGTTAAAAGCAAAATATAAAACCCCATCAATTATTAACATTACAACACAAAAAATTTCATTAATCTAGATGTTATTTTTGATATTGATTCATGACAAATAAGTTTTTAACAACTGGTTATTCTGGGGGAAAAATAGCCCTGGTCTCTAGTGCTTACTGATTTCCATGGTGTAAATGCTCCCACCATGGCTGATTTCAAGCTATCAACCTGAGAACACTGAACCGGAGTTGGAAAGACATATGCACGATTAGTTCTTATGAGCTGGTGCTAGCAGGCTCTAACACACCACCACTACATATAAGGTATGCATAAGAAGTATATTTACATTACCTTTCATTCTGAACCATCTGAGAGTAAGTTGTAGACATAACGCTCCCTTTACCCCTAAATAGTTCAGCATGTTATTTCTTAAGAATAAAGACATTCTTCTACATAACCACAATTACCAAAAATTAGGAAATTAACAGATTCAATACTATTATACACTCCACTAGATCTTATTCAAATTTTGCCAATTGTCCCAATAATGTCCTTTATAGCTTAAAAATGTTTGTTATGGAGAATACTCTGAGCGTACTAAAAAAGAAAAAAAAATTAAAAAGTTTGGTCCAGAATCTAATCCAGCATTGTCCACAAATTTGGGATAAATGTATTTTCTCAGAAGTTTCTCTCTCGCTCTCTTCCACTTTGCAAATCTCCACTTGTTCTCTCTTCACACCTCTTAATCTTTCCACAAGCAGTTCTAGCATTAATTTCTAGTGTCTAACATTAGAACTGCTATCAGCATATAACAGTAAACTTGCTACCGATGATAGACATCAAATGCTGACAGTGGTTCTAGTGTTTGAATTTTACTTAATGTCGGTAGTTATTAGTAACAAATACTTCACTTAAATTCAAGTAGTAGTCTTTGTTGTTATTAATATTAGTGTCCCTCAGTTATTACTATGACTTTGGCTTTATAAACTTGTATGTGTGCCAAGAGTCTTTTTCGAGGTTCTGGGCAATGCTAATTTTAACCAAATCACTTTCAGCAATATAAGGACATAGCCAAAAAATGTTTATTTTGCGGGGGGGGCTATTATTCTGCTAACAATAATGCTTCTGCTTCCAAAAACTATTGCTAGTTCTGAAACAACAAATACCCAGCAAAAGTTCCACAACAGAAACAAAATGAAGAGTAATGTAATCATTAAATGTGTATAGATTTAGGCAGAGCATGGTGGCTCACGCCTGTAATCCTAGCATTCTGGAAAGCCAAATGGGAAGATCGCTTGAGCTCAGGAGTTCGAGACCAGCCTAAGCAAAAGCAAGTCCCTCTCTCTGCAAAACACAGGAAAAATTAGCCGGGTGTGTGGTGGCATGTGCCTCGACTCCCATGTATTTGGTAGGCTGATGCAAGAGGATCACTTGAGCCCAGGAATTTGAGGTTATAGTGAGCTGTGATGATGCCACTACATTCTAGCCTGGGCAAAAGAGTAAGACTATTTCTCAAAAAAAAAAAAAAAAAAAAAAAAAGCAGCCCATAAGTCTGAGTTGATAGGTCTTTCTGTGCCTTGATAAAAGTCTGTTTTGTTGTTGTTTATTAAAAGGTCGACGCTCAAAAAATAAAGCAAATGTCATCTGCCTCTACACAAATAAGCCCTATGATATGTTTGGCTACTTAATACAGATAACTAGGACCAATGGCAGCATTAAGTGCTGAAAGAATTGGTTGTTGATAGGAACCAATTATTTTGGCAAGCATTTCTCAAACGACTCAGGCAGAAGGTAGTTTTTCCTTGAAATTTCCAGATATTGTTAAGTTTCAGCTTTGCTTCCATGGAAACCCCCATTCAGTGAAGGCTGTGCCTCTATCTATACACACACATTCACACACAGAGAGGAAAACCAAACGGATTATCAAATAAAGACAAAATGAAGTTGTTCGCTGTAATTATTAATACCATCTTGTTTCATGCTGAAAAGTATATATACCCCATCTAAACCCTGACTACGTTTTCACTGCCACTGCTTAGTTCAAGCCCATCACCTCTCCCACTGTCCCTTCCCAATACATCACCCAGAGGCATCTTTTAAAAATGTCAATCTGAGCATGTTGCTTCTATGGCTCTTTCTTGCCTACAGGATATGAAACTTCTTCCTCAGCACTACATACAAGGGCTTTCTGTGATTGGGCTCCTGCCTCTGTCTCCAGCATAAACTTCTCCAGTTCTTTCAATAGTGCCCCCTGCCCTCCACTTCGTAGGCGTCAGCCAAATGAACTACTTGTGTAATAGTTCCAGGAGAGGAGCTCCCTGTTTTGGCATTTTGTGCCTTTGTTCATACCCCTCCCTGGGCAAAGCTCTGCATCTTTTGTTTGCTTCATGAATACCATGTCATTTCAACTCTTAACCATCCTTTTCAGACTTCTGCCTACGTTCTCCTTTGTGCTCACATTCTGCATTGTCAATCTTCTATAATAGCACCTATAACACTTGACTGGATTCATCTGATCCTGACTACCTTTTTTTGTGTGTGTGTGAGTCAGGGTCTTGCTCTGTTGCTCAGGCTAGAATGTAGTGGCATGATCATAGCTCACTGTAGCCTCGAACTCCTGGGCTCAAGCTGGGACTACAAGCATGTGCCACCAAGCCCAGCTAATTTTTCTTATTTTTGTAGATATGCATTCTTGCTGTATTGCCCAGGCTGGCCTTGAACTCCTGGCCTCAATCCATCTTCCCGACTCAGCCTCGCAAAGTGTTGGGATTACAGGCGTAAACCAAGGCGCTTAGCCTTGACTATCTTTTCTTTTTCTTTTAAGTATAATTTACATTTTATTTTTTTCCAAAGCACAGTTTTTCTTCAGTCCTCAAGGACTCAACCCCTTACATGGGCTTTGGTGGAGGTCTTGGGGCAGCACCTGCAGGTCTAAATCGGGGTGGGGGTGTTGGGTCCTTGCAGGCTTCCCAAGGAATGATTCCCGACCGCCTTGCTGTGAATGGCACAACTCACACGGTAATGTAGCTTGGGAAGCACACAGGCATCCAAGACACTCACTTCAGAAATGTCCCTGACAGCTGTGGCCTCCACTATGTTCCAAATGACGAACTTCTTTATAGCTTTTTCTTTAGGCATGCACCAGGCGCAGTTCGTGCAGTGAATAGGCTGCACATGGCCACGGCCCTTTTTGGCACTAACGTTGTTCCTTCTTTTGTCATCTCTGAAGCGAGGACGCGAAAGAGCGGCCTTGACTATCTTTTTTCAATGGGTTGCAAGCTCTCTGAGGTTAAGGACAATGAATTACAGTCAGCCCTTGGCATCTGTGGGCTCCATATCCTTGGATTCAAGGAACCATGGATCAAAAGTATTCGAGAAAGTATGTGGCCTGGACAGGCCTCGTCCTTGCCCAGGCTTTTAGTGCATAGCCCTGTGGGAAGGCTGGAGAGGGCGCTCTGGGGCCTGGGAGAGATGGGGCAGGGGCTGCTTCCAGGCCCAGGGCAGCAAGGAAGGGAAGCAATGGCAGAAGGTGATCATCGCTGACTGTGGGGAGTATGTCTGAGGCGGGCTTTCTCTGCTCTCTCTCTGCTCTTGCCCCTGCATACCCAGGAAGGAGCTTTGAGCCTCAGGGGAACCAGCATTGAGGGTGTCCTGTTTGAAACAAGCAGCATTTGTGCCATGAGCCCTTCCTCAGGGTCAGCTTGGAGCAGCTCATCTGTAAGCAGGGCCTGGACTTTTCCCAAGCTGGCTGTGGGCCGAGGAGCCAGCACAGATGCTGCCTGCCCCACCATGGGCAGGCTGCGGATGGCCAGTGGCTTTTCCCGGCATTTGCTGCTGGGTCTGTCCTGGGCCCACAAGCTGTGGCTCTTGAACGTTTTCTTTGATAAATCGTAGTTCTTGTATAAAAAAAATTTGAAAAAGGCCAGGTGTGGTGGCTCATGCCTGTAATCCTAGTACTCTAGGAGGCACAGGTGGGAGGATCACTTGAGTTCAGGAGTTCTAGACCAGCTTGAGCAAGAATGAGACCCTGTCTCTACTAAAAATAGAAAAATTAGCCGGGCATGGTGGTGCATGCCTGTAGTCCCAGCTACTGGGGAGGCTGAGGCAGGAGGATCGCATGAGCCCAGGAGTTCGAGGTTGCTGTGAGCTAGGCTGATGCCACGGCACTCTAGCCCGGGCAACAGAGCGAGACTCTGTCAAAAAACAAACAACAAAAAAACCCGCTATAAAATAACACTACAACAATAAAACTAATACAAATTTAAAAACCAATACAGTAGAACAACTTTTTATACAGCATTTACACTGTATTAGGTATTATGAGTAATCTAGAGGAGATTTAAAGTATATGTGAGGATGTACATAGGTTATATGGAAATACTACACACATCATTTTATATTACAGACTTGAGTATCAGCGAGTTTGGTATGAGGACAGGGGTGGAGGTGAGGTGGGGTGTGTGTCCTGGAACTAATCCCCTTCAGATAAGGAGGGGAGGCCGGGCGTGGTGGCTCACACCTGTAATTCTAGCACTCTAGGTGGCTGAGGTGGGAGAATTGCTTGAGCTCAGGAGTTCGAGACCAGCCTGAGCAAGAGCAAGACCTGGACCTGTCTCTACTAAAAATAGAAAAAATTAGCCTGGCATGGTGGTGTGCACCTGTAGTTCCAGCTACTTGGGAGGCAAAGGCAGGAGGATCGCTTGAGCCTAGGAGTTTAAGGTTGCTGGGAGCAAGGCTGAGGCCATGGCACTCTAGCCTCAGTGACAGAGTGAAACTCTGTCTTAAAAAAAAAAAAGGAGGGGAGATTGTATTCATTTTGTATTATCAGCCCCTAAAATATTGTGCGTCTGGCCCATAGGAGGCACTCTGTAAATACTGTTGAATGAAGAACAATTATAATCAGAATTATCTAGATAGCCACTGTCCAATGTGTAGCCACTAGCCACATGTGCCTATTTACATTTAAATTTTATTTAGTTAAAATGAAATAAAATAAAAATTCAGTTCCTCAGTTGCACTAGCCACTTTTCAAGTCCTCAATAGCCATTATACATGTGGCTATCATACTGGACAACACAGGTTATAGAAATTGCCATCTTTACAAAAAGTTCTACGAGTGCTGATCTAAATAATTATTTCTTTTCCTATTTCAATATAATAAACATTTATTGATTTTCTACTGCATGCTAACATTGGTGTAGGCACAGTGGTTATAGCAAATGTGAACAAAACATGATTACTATTATGATTATTATTAATGTTTGCAAGGCATTCAAAATCTGATAGGGAGAAGACTTCCAAACTGAAAAATTATTTCCCAAAGGGACAGCAGGGGAAATTTTATGGAGGTATTCTCATTTAAATTGGGCATTTAAGGATGGAGAGAATTCAAATGGGGGAAATCTGGGGAAAGGAAATAAAATAGTGTGAGCAAATGTACAGAGGCGGGAAAGTGCTTGGAAAACACCCAAGTAATTTAGTTTGCCTAGAATGTATGGCATATGAGCAGGGAGAAGTTGTTTAGTTTATTCATTTATTTCTTCAATCATTCAACAAATATTTTTTGAGCACCTATTCTGTTTTAGGCTCTATACTAAGTGCTTAGGATGCAACAGTGAACTGTACAGACATTTGACCCAGCAGAGTTCACAGTTATGACTGAGGAGATTTGGACACGACTGCTGAAGGCACTGAAAGCTACCCTAGGGTTTGTGCTTGGTTCTTCAGGTCCTCACTACTAAAAGAGTGTGTACTGGAAGTTTGTTAGAAATGCATAATCAGGCCAGGTGTGGTGGCTCACGCCTGTAATCCTAGCACTCTGGGAGGCTGAGGCAGGAGGATCACTTGAGGTCAGGAGTTCTAGATCAGCCTCAGCAAGAGTGAGACCCCATCTCTACTAAAAATAGAAAGAAATTAGCCAGACAACTAAAAAAAAAAAGAAAAGAAAAAGAAAAAATTAGCTCGGCGTGGTGGCGCAGACCTGTAGTCCCAGCTACCTGGGAGGCTGAGGCAGGAGGATCGCTTGAGCTGAGGAGTTTGAGGTTGCTGTGAGCTAGACTGATGCCACGGTACTCTAGCCCGGGCAACAGAGCAAGACTCTGCCTCAAAAAAAAAAAAAATGCAGAATCAGAGGCCCTGCCCCAGACCCCAGATTTGCTGAATCAGAATTTGCAGTTTAGCAAGATCCTCAGATGATTCCTATGCACTTTAATGCTAGAGGAGTATTGCTGTAGGTCAACTGAGCCAATAAGAGAGTATGTAAATGAATGAGTTAGAATAAACAAAGGAGTAAGGGAGCAAGTAAGTATGCAGAAAAGGTAGAAATCTAATCAGTATTGGATTGGATGTGAAAGAAACTGGACATGAGAGACTATTACTGTAGCTTAGTTCTAGAAGCAGGAGGGGTTGGATGTGAGAGATATTGAATTTTTTGTATAAAGATATAGCTTTAGTTCCACTAACCCATACAGGAAATATCGCATGTTATTCAAAGTAAAAACAAATCAGCAAATCCAGTAATATGGTATTTAAGATGTCTTAAGAGGTGCCAGTTATTTGTTTTAAACAAGGCCTGTTGGTATGTCTATTTCCTGTTGACGACACAGGTCCAAGGTCTACTCCTGAGTATTGCAATATCAGGCCTTCATCATATAAGTTCATATGGGGAAGATGATAAGGATCTTGGAAATTAAGTCATTATATCTAAGTTTACAAAAAGCTGATTTGCAAACTAGAAATTCAATGTATTAATTTGCAATGGAGTAATTATCTTTCCACTAACCGGAGATCTTTTTCTTTACTACCAGTGTTACATTTTTTATTGTAACTTTATATTTTGAAATAGTTTGGGACCCACAAGAAGTAGCAAAAATAGTGTAGAGAATTCCCACGTACACTTCAGGCAGCTTTACCCAATGATAGCAGTAGCCATAACCATACCACCTTCTCAAATCCAGGAAATTGACATTGATACAACACTATCAACTCAAGGACAGATCTTATTCACATTCCACCAATTTTTTCATGTACTCTATGTGTGTATGTGCAGTTCTATAAAATTTTATTGCATGTGTAGATTCGAATAACCATCACCAAAATCAGGATATGCAATTGTTCCATCACCACAAAGAAACTCCTATGTGTTACCCCTTAATAGTCATACCCTTTTCTCACCCCTAATCCCATCAACCACTAATCTGTTTCCATAATTATAATTTCATAATTTTCAGAATATAATGGAATCACATTATGTAACTCTTTGAGGTTAGATTTTTCTTTTCTAAATTTATTTTTAAAATTTAATTTTTAATTTTTTTTAGAGACAGGATCTCACTATGTTGGCCAGGCTGGCTTCCAACTCTTGAGCTCAACAGATCTTCCTGCCTCAGTCTTCCAGGTTTGAGCCACCATGCCTGGCTGAGATTGGCTTTTTCCACTAAGCATAACGCCCTTAAGATGCATCTAAGTTTTTGTGTGTATCAACATTTCCTTTTTATTGCTTAGTATTCCACTGTATGACTGTACCACAGTTTGCTTAACCATTCACTAGTTGACGGACATTAGGGTTGTTTTCTGTTTTTGGTTATCACAAATAAAGCTGCTGTGAGCACCTGTGAAGGTTTTATGTAAACATAAGTTTTCATTTCTCTAGGATAAATGTTCAGGAGTAAGCTTGTTGGGTCATACAGTAAGTGAATGTTTAACTTAACTTTATAAGAAAGTGCCAAATTGTTTTCCAGAGCAATCAGTATTAAGATCTTAAAACTTACATAAGTAAAACATGCTCATTGTAAAATAAACATTACAATAAATGTAGAAATGTATACAGTGAAAAGCAAAATTATAAGCCATGGAACTCTGTACTACCTCTCTCCTGAGAGGTAACTATTACTAGGTTTCCTATATCTTCTTCAAGCTGGGCAAGGTAGTGCTCGCCTGTAATTTCAGACACCTGGGAGGCTGAGGCAGGAGGATCCCTTGAGCCCAGGAGTTCGACACCAGCTGGGCTTAGGAGTTCCCCCCTTCATGCCCCACCCCCATCTCAAAACAAAAATTTTATTAATTTTTTAAATTAAAATTTTTTATTATATATATTTTTAATTCTTATGGGTACATAATAGTTGTATATCTTTATAGGGTACATATGGTGTTTTGATACAGGCATACAATGTGGATTAATCAAATCAGGGTAATTGGGATATCCATCACCTCAGGCATTTATTATTTCTTTGTTAGGAACATTCTAATTCTATACTTTTGGTTATTTTAACATTTACCTTAACTTACTGTTGATTATACTCACATTGTGCTATCAAATACTTTTCATTCTATCTAACTACATTTTTGCACCCATTAACAATCCCCACTCTAACCCCCCCTTCCCCCTACCCTTCCCAGCCTCTGGTAACCATCATTTTACTCTCTGTGTCTATGAGATCAATTGTCAAAACAAAAAAATTTTAAAAAGGATATCTCATGCATATGCTAATACATGTATATATAAATATATTGACAAGTGGGATCACACTGTACAAGCTATTTGCAACTTGGTTTTTTTTCACTTACATCTTGGACATATCTGCAAATCACTAGATTAAATATATACTTGTTTTAATGGTGGGCATAGGACTCCATTGTATGGATGTTATCATAATTTCTTTAACCAATCCACTGATAATGATCATTTCTATTGTTGTCAGTTTCTATTATAAAGCTGTTATGAAAATCTTTCTATATATATCTTTGTATAACTTATATATCTGTAGGATAGACTCCTAGAAAAGGAATTGCTAGGTCAATTTTACATTTTACTATTCTGAGATACTTTCAAATTTTTCTCATTTTTTTTTAGCAATTTATACTCCCCCAATGGTATATGAGAGTTCTTAGTTCTTTACCAACACTGAGTATCATCAAAAATTTAAATTTCTACCAATCTGGTACGAGAAGAAGTGGTATTTACTTTGCATTTCCTAGCGGTGAATGAAGTTGAGCACTGTTTTAGGTGTTTATTAGTCATCTGTATCTCTTCTCCAATAAGTTGACTGTTTATATATAGCCTGTGTTCATTTTCCTATTGGAGTTTTAATTTTTATCTTATTGATTCATGAAAGTTCTTCATATATTTAGATTAGCCTTTTTCATTCATGTAGCAAATATTTTCTCACAGTTTACAGTGTATCTCTTGACCTTGTTTATGGTATTTTGCGATAATTTTTAATTTCTGTAGACTCGAATTTATGTATCTTTAGGTTTCTGGGTTTTAGGTTATGTTTGGAATGACACAAAATACAAAATATATATGTATGCTGTCCAGAGTAGGAGACTATTTGGAAAATCTAATTTATAATCAGAAATTTGCTTCATTTGCATGGAGTCAGAGCAAAGAGAATTCTGGGATGTTTTATTCAGACTATGGTAAACCTGAAGGATTATCTCTGGCACATTGTGGGGTATGAATTTCTAGTGACCGGAATATTTTTGCATGAAATAGTGTCTTGCCCTTTACACAGTATCAAATGTTTTGTAAGTTCTAACTATTTATCTCCCCTTTTCCAATATTTCTTATCAGGCACGCGAAGCTTTTGTCCTTACAATATTATCTCCTGAAGGACATGTTACAAATAATTAAGATTAAGCTTATTTTACATCAGTTACATATTTCATTTGCTGGCATTTTCTCACTTTGTCTTCAAATTCGAAGGGTGAACTCTTTAGGTCTTTTGGTACTTTATCAAACAATCTTCACTTCTTAGGATAGGACTGGGGCACATAGCACTGTGATCTGTATATATTGAAGGCTTGATAGTTTTTGAATGAGCTCTAGCAAAAAAAAGGGGTGGGATACTGTCAAATGTTCTCAAATGTCAGTGTAAATTTGCCACAAAATTTATTTCTGATGTTATACCAGCTACAGTCATTATCCTTCTTCAGTGGTATTTTTCACAAAATAAGAGCAAGTTTACCAGAGAAACTTTTCAGTTTTGTTCAAAGTATAAAATTGCTTAAAGTCTCAGTTGCTATATAGAAAATCAACTGAGAACATAAATTTATAAAATAGTTGAAAAACTATTTGTGCCATCTAGTATAAATGTGATGTTTGGAGCAGAAAATCAGTAGTTTTCAGCTAATACTAAAACTGGAAATCATTTAATATCAATTGATATTAAATTGGCACAATTGAATTAAATTAATGTAAAATGATTTGGTAGCCCAATTTTTGTATTACTTCATGTGGAATTTTGTATTAACTTACATACTCTGTAAATTTTCCACTACTCCCCATTTAATGTTCTAGCTGCATCATTCGGTAACTGGAATCTACTAAAAACTGTATAGCATTCTACCGAAGATGGTCTATAAAAGAAATGGAAATTTATTTTGAATAGTATTCCACTCCCCAAAGCTTTAGAGGTAAGTAAAAATGTCTCAGACTTTATTTCTTATTATTGATATTTAGATGTTTCTGTTTAACTTTTATTGTTCAGTTGATTAAATATACCATAACTTTTTTTTTAAGTTGCAGAAAAAAACTAAGCAGAGGATGGAGGAGACACAGACGTGGAAGGAATATAATTTAAGGACCGAAAATAATCATTATATTGCATCAGTAATGCTTTAGAGGTGACATGGGTGAAAGCTTTACGATTGACACGGGGCTTACAATATTTATCATTTGGAAAATTTGGTTTGTCATTAGGTATGTATTAATAACGTATATTTTAATCAAAATTTAACAAAAGAAACAGAAATGAAGAGCTGTTAAGCAAACACTATTGCATGAACTTAGGAACTTCTATAACAGTAATGGAGACACTGTAATAGGTCACTTCTTCCTGCCCTAGGAAAGTGGCGCTTCAGAGGGACCCTCCCCGTTTTTCTCCCCCGAGTGGAGAACCCTCAGCGGCCAAAGATCCAGTACACTGGATTAGAAACAACCAAAAAAACAGGGGTGATAGAGACTTGGAGTTAACTGGGGTCGAAGGAGCGGAAGGGGTCCTTTCCACTTCAAACATTGGGGGAGGGTTGGGAAGGCAGGATAAGAAGGAACCTAAATTCCGAACGATGTTGCGAGGCCGCCCCCGCCCACGTTTTCAGGAAAGCAGTGGATGCGCGGGGGAGGTGGGGAAGACCCGGTAGGTCCCCCTCGACGCCTTCTGCCCAAATTTCGATTTCCCTCCACTTAGCTCTGTCCTATCTCCTCCCCCGCCCCCAGAGTGGCGAACAAATTGGTCGAGCGCCCGGCCTAGCCTAGTAGCTCAGTTCCTTAAGAGTCCTAAACCTTGGAGGCAGAGACCACGTTTTCTCATAGACACGAATAGTGGATTGGCAAGAAAAAAAAAATGTTTTTCTTTTCCAGGGCTCGCTTTCTCCCCATACCCGAAGCAAAAGAAAAACAAAAAACAAAACCAAAAAAAAAAAAAAAAAAAACCAAAAAACAAAAAACCAAGCCCCGTTAAACCACTTAGGATCAGGTGCCAGAGTTAGGCGGAGTTGGTTCTTTTGGTGGTTAGGGTAGGGACGAGGGTGCAGCGAGGGGCTGGGAACTAGGGCCGCAAACCCCTCGCCGGGGCGCGTCAAAAGAGGGGACTTCGAAGGGTGATGCCCGACTGGGCTGCCACCTTGGAGCTGCACGGGGGGCAGAGGGGCCCGGGGAATGAGTCCCCGAGCGAGCCTAGCCTTTGAATTCCCACGGCCCGGGGCTCCGCCGGACATTCCTATCGCCCTCCCCTGAATCCCCCAATAAAGACAGAGGAACCGCAGCTCGATCGAGTCCACGGCGGAAGCGCGGCCAAACGAATGAGTAAGTCAGGCGCGGGCACGGCACCTTGTTTACCCCACTCGGCGGCGCGCCCCTGCGGGCGCCTCGTTTGCAGGCGGCGTCGGAGACGCTGAACCCGGGAGTCAGTCGGCCACGATTGGTCGGTGATTGGGAGGAGAACGCTGGGGTGGGAGGGCTGGGAGCCAGGCGTTGCAGTGCCAGCTCTCTGCCGCTAGATGTCGCTCCCTCCCAACGGGAGCCACGCGCGGGTTCGTGGCCGACAGATGGCGCCTGCGCGTTCCATTCGCCTCCAAGTCGCCGAAGAGCGAACACCCCAAACAATCCCGAAGCGCCACCAAAAAAAAAAAAAAAAAAAAAAAAAAAAAAAAAAAAAAAAACCCGCCGGATCCGACCGCCACTTTCAAAACCCCCCACCGCTCTAGAACCGCGGGAGCTTCCGTCCCTGAGTAGAATTCGAGGGTGTAAAGAAGAGGAAGGGGAAAAAATCTTGTACCAGCCCAGGGGTGAAGAAGCCCCCGGCCTGAGAAAGAAGGAAGGAGGAGTGGGGGAGGCGAACAGTCTCGTTGCTGCCTCTGTGTACGCTGAGGGGGGAGGTAAGTTATAAAATGGCGGAGGCGAAGCTTCTAGAAGTTTGGAGGGGCACCCGGAGGGCGCGGAGCCCACCGTGAGGTGTGTATGGTTGAAACAGGGCGAGAGAGAGGAGTTGGGAGGGAAAGAGGTTGGGCACTCTGTTGCCATTTAATTCCCCCTCTGCTTCCTTTGCCCCCGTGGGGGGCAGCCATGGAGCGGGTGACTAAGTCCAGGCGGAGAGAACCTTCCTCGCCCCCGCGTCACCCCCAGCCCTCCTTTCTCCCTTCTCCCCCCAAGTCGCTACCCCAACACTTCCAAGGAACTTCCAGCCCCCCTTCCTCCCTACCTCCTACTCCTAGAGTGGCTTTCTACCGCAGGACTCTTCTTTTCGACTACCCTCGCTGAAGATTTTCTCTTCCTTCCCTCGCCCAACTCTCCCTCGGGGCCTCTACGGAGACCCCCCCCCATGGGTGGCCCAAAATGGAGAACGCGGAGCAGCGCAAGATGGAGGCTCCGCTTCTCTGTGTAGCATTAGATTTAGGTTCCTTCTCTCCAGCAGGCTCTTAAGCCTAGGAGAGCCCAAACTGGAGGTGGGGTGGGGTGCGAGCCGTAGTCGGGGGAGGAAAGCCGGGGAGGCCGTGGCTGGGGTGGGGGAGAGCGCGGTATCGTGGTGAGGGGAAGGCAGAGAGCAAAATGGTGGTGCTGGGAACCTAGGGGGGAGGGGAGAAAGAGGAGGCTCAGTTGTGTATATTTGGGCCTCGGACCGAGGGAGGCGAGGGAAAATCTACTCTGATCACACCCCTCCCTCGTGCCCCCTCCCTTCTCTCTTCCCCTCCTTCCTTTCCTCCCTCCCTCCCCTCCCTCCCTCTCTTCCTCCCTTCCTAGAGAGGGAACAACATTCATGTGACGGGCCCCTCTGCTTCTCCCCCGCCCCATCATCTCCAGCGCGTGGTGGGGGAACTGCTTGGGAAAGCGATTGGCATCGATCTCTCCATCCCTTCCGAGGCCCGACTTCGGTCAGTTTTCTTAGGGCAACAATTTTATAAATAGGCTGGGGTCTGGCGGTGTTGGCCCCCGCGCGCAGACCTTGCCCCGAAGGGGGCCCTGCCTGCCTGGCATGGGCGGAGGGGGGAAGGGCGGGAGTGGAAGGCTGTTTGTTGGGGGGTTTTGGCGCCACTTTTGTTTTAGTTTTAGTGCTGCTTTTCATTCCCACCCCCACCCGCACTGTCTTTCTAAAGGCACGAACTGAGCTGATCCTTGCCCCAGGTAGGCAGCCTCTGCTTTTTCCCTCCACACTTTTATTCTTGCTTGGGGTCGACTTTCTTTTTTCTTCTACCACGTATCCGGAGATCCGTGGACGGCGATTTGGGGACGGAAAGGGTCGGATGGGCCATGGGAGTGAGAAGGTGTGGGAAACAGCATCAAGTAGTTCCGCAAAACTTTGAGCCCCGTTCCCATTTTCTTCTGGCCTAGAATCGTAGACGTATTGTTGATTTCGGCCTTTTTTTCCCCCCGTAGAGAGAATGTCCTGTTTTGCCTTTAGTTTTTTATAAACCGCTGTACTTTCGACATTTAGTTTCTGCTCCCCCTTGGTGTATATGTCATTTTATTTTTAATCCTTAACTGTAATAGGTTGTCGTGTGATTTTTTTTTTCCGTGCTTCAATGTTCGGCTTTAATTTTTAATATTGCATTAGTAGTTTCATCCGGTTTGTGAGACTTTCTCCTCTGTGGCCTAGAGTGGTTTTTATGTTGTTTTCCTACCACCCCCTTCCCTCTCCCTGCTTTCTCGGATGTAGTTTTTAAATTGAGGGTCATGGTGTTTGATTAAATGGTTATTTACAGTTTACACGCTATGTCTATTAGAAACTTTTGATCTGTAGGGTTAGGTTTAAGTAAACGAGAAGCTTGTGTTGGTTTGCAATGGCTCCTTAAAATGCGCGGGCCGCCCCCCCACCCCCCAAGCCTCATCTTCCCTTCACACTGGAGTGTAAATTCCATACCCCTTCTCTCCCACGGACCGCCGTATTTCACAGCAGCCACACCCTGTATTTGTCTCTGTGGATTGGACTCATTATCAGCTTAATTTAGTGACTCTTAAACCACCATGATGGGACTTGCTTAAGCACGAAGCTTCTTTTCCTGTTTAGTCCTAGTGGTTAGTGTCGAAAGAGGAATAATCGAGGTTTCTTGATGAAACCTGGTGCGGTCCAACCTCTGTCTTTTTTCTGTTGTCTTTTTTCCTACTCCGGGCTGTTGGCGGTGTCAGCACCGCTGCTGGGGGCGGGGGTGGAGGGGAGAAAGAGTCGGGTTACCGAAGTGCGTCATTCCTGGCTCTAGCAGGGCCTGCTCGGGAGCTGCTGGTGTTTGTTACTGTCCTCGCAGCACTTTGCTGCCAACCTTCTCTCTCTGCGTATTGGTTAGGAGCAAAAGCAGGAGGCGGTCTCCTAATTCTGTCTGTAGCCTAGCGCGTTGCGTTTAAGGGTATATGTGAACTTATTTTTTAAAAAAAAACGGCCCCGGAAAGTGGATACATTTCTATATGTCTTTAGACATACAATTCAGGTAGTTTAGACTTGGCTTTTATATACTTCTCAATGAACAGTGAGGTTAATTTTGAGCATTTTGAACCACTTACGTTAAAATGCCTGGTTTTCTTTCTACGTTGCTATCAATCATAGTTAGGTATCAGAAGGACCAGTTTAAGGTGTAAGTGTTCAGCGGTTTGTCAAGTGTTTGAATTGTAATTTTATGACACATCGTGTTAAATAGGCTGTTTTTTTTTTTCGTTTTGAGCTAAGGTGCTGCGTGAATGCAAGCTAATTGCAAGCTAATTGTGCATCTTCATCACATAGTCCTATTTGTCCTTTTAAGTATAATTTTAAATATGTCCTTTGGGTTTTATAGATGGACTTCATTAAAATTCTTAAAAATGGTTCTTCGTGTTTAACTGAATTCTTAAAGAAATTTATCATCTACAAAGAAGTTATGTAGGGTAGCTGTACAGTTCCACATTGTTGGATTTTTGACTTAACTTGCTACTCTTTGATACTTCTGGTTATCTTTGGGTTTTTCTCAGAATACTTACCGAACACACTGTCTAACTCTTAATTCTCTTTGTGGATGATGATGGGGAGAGGGAGTGGGTAGGAGGTAGAGACGAAACAAAAGTGTCCTCGAGTTGATTATTGTAGCTGGACGACTACAGGAGAGCTCATCGTTACTATTATTCTACTCTTGTGTGTACTTAAAAATTACCACAGTTAGAAAAATTTTTGAAGAAAAATTTCCAAATTGTATTGCAATCTCAATGTAATGATTTAAGTTTATATTTACATATCAAAATTACTTGCATGGGAAATTTAGCCTTGTGTATTAGCCTTGTGTGTAAGTAATTACATAATGTCTGGCAAAACTTTCAAAATATATTTAAATTGAACCAATATAGAATAAGTCACATAAATGCTTATGGATCGGTTCAACTTTAAATGTTTGTAACTTAGTCTGAATGTGCTTAACGTTTAGTTTCCTTTTAAATTCTTTGAAAATAGGAAAAATCCATTTGCAAATTTTGTAAATTCTCTTTGGTGTCTATTTCATCAAGTTGGAGTTACAGTGAGTCAGTATGAAAGGGATTTACTATTAATAGGAGGGGCTTTGGCAGTTGGAATAAGTGACAGTGGAAGGGATTGGGGTGCCATAAGGGACCATTCCTGGTAGGAAGATAGAGGTAGCTGAATTCAGTTTCAGTATTTAGTGTTTAATGACTGAGTAGAGAAGCAGATTGGAAAAGAAACGTACTTATTAGCTATTCCTTTCCGCTGTGAAATAACTATAGTATTCTAAGGTATCAGAGACTGGCAGGGAGGATGAAGTGGGTTTTTTAAACTGATATGAAAATGAATATTTACATTTAAAATGATTTAAATCATCTCCCTCTTTAATGATCTGGTGCTATAACGAGTTAAAAGATGATATGTAAAATATCTAATACTTTCTGTTACCATTCTGAGCATTACCCATAAGCAGTAAAAGTGCATTGCAGTTAAAACCCTTGGTTTCCTTAGTTAGTGTATTCATGAAGTGCTCCTGAATTCTTTTGAAGTAAGTGCCTTATTTTTTGCAATTTTGTGTTGTCCGGTGTTAGGTTTATTTCTTTCCTCCGAGATGTATTTTGGAACATACGTCACAGTTCTGAAGGGAATACAAAATAATGGATGTTTAATTTTTATATTTGGTTAAGCGTGCTCCCTAATCATTATTATAGCAAAAGTACACCCCAGTCTAGGAACAGACATTTTATAACTGTTAATATTAGTCTGTTTGTATATTTCATATTCAGTCTTCAAGCTTTAGAAGGATGTTAAGGGAAGATACATTACATATTTCAAATTTTTATTGATATGTAAATATTCTTAAGTAGATGATGTGGATTGTGGTATCAGATTTATTTTATTGTGGTCAGGCAATAGCTAAACTACTAAACCAGTACATTATGAGTTTGGTAACTTTGAAGTTTAGTTAGGATTTTTTAAAGCCCAAACACTTCAGTTTAAATGAAATTAAATTGTACATTTCTTTTTCATTGTTTTCTTTTTTGACCTTATTTACTTTTGTGGTCACCTGAGGACCTGTGAATTAAAATGGATGGAGTGGGCTTTGTGGAGGCAGGCTCAGGCTCAACTCTGTTTGGGAATATAGGGTTAGATGTGAAAATATGTCATGGACAGTTTAGTAATGTTTAATATTCTGCATATTTAACTGATACCACCCACAGTCATGTGTGGGAAGGTAGTAAACAGTGAATAACATATTCTTTTTGCTTTGAGTTCTTTATAATAGAAGATTTAGTTTTTGATGCTGCGAGTTAACTTTTGAACTTAACATTGAATTAAATTAAAATTTACAG
This sequence comes from Indri indri, assembly GCA_004363605.1. Lineage (NCBI taxonomy): Eukaryota > Metazoa > Chordata > Mammalia > Primates > Indriidae > Indri > Indri indri. Next base: position 25,463 of record RJWJ010010891.1, on the reverse strand, counting down.
TTTACTATATAGTAGAGCACTGTTTTGGGAGTTGGGAAGAATAGCAAAGAAAAGGAACAGTCCTAGTTAGCTGTGGGTATCAATATGTACTGAAATGTGATTGATTGTTGAAGAATAAAGAAGGAATTTTAAAGATACAGGCTAATTTAAAAGTTCTTTACATTTTTCTTTTGTAGTTTTCTACATTGATATATGTTTAGGACTTTTAATTTGTGGTTTGATACTGTCCTTGTATAATAATTCTTTATATCTCCAGGTATCACAAATAGTGGTTATCGCATGGTTTGTTTGGCAAAGATATGTGAGAAACCAAAATTGTCAGTTTGATTTTTTTTAGTCTCCTTAGTTGCCTGCTTTGCATTTAATTTAACCAAATTTTATATTTCTTCAATGTAAGTAGTGGTGTTTGGTGGGGAGTAATTTTTGTGTATGTTCATTTAAAAAATCTATACATCTTTAGCAGCTATAGAAATCTACTACCTGAATTGTGTTTTTAATGTATGCTTGCAGAAGTTTCTTTGATACTGACTAGTAAACACCAAGAAGTCTTTCATAGTAAGTCAAGAGATTATTGAAATTGTTTTACACTTCTCCTCCCAAAGAGAGGATGAATAATGTTGATAGTCTGTTCTTTTTTATTACAGTCATGTATCGCTTAATGATGGGCTTACGTTCTGAGAAATGCATCTTTAGGCAATTTCGTTGTGTGAACATCAGAGTGTACTTACACAAACCTAGATGATATAGTCTACTAAACACCTAGGCTATATCGTATAGCCTATTGCTTTTATGGTACCAACCTGTACAGCATGTTACTATACTGAATACTGTATAAAACATTTAACACAATGAGAAGTGTTTGTGTATCTAAACATAAAAAAGCATGGTAAAAATATGGTATGAAACATGAAAAATGGTAATCTTACGGGAATACATGGAGTCTGTTAACTGAAATGTCATTATGCGGTACACGACTAGGCTTGATGAGACAAACTAGGGAGATTTCTGTAAGCTCTGGATAAGTTAATGGAAAACTCAAACATAAAATTCCTTTGTAAGAAGGAAGTTGTTTAAATTGTGTTGGACGTTTTTGGGAGGGGAAGTAAGTCCTATCTACATTTTTGCAAGAATAACATTTGTTGCAATGGGGTTTGACCTGTAACTTTTTGATGAAACTTAATTTAGCTGCCAATTGAATTCCTTTTGAACGTATTAGCTATGTTTGAATCTTCTGTTTAATCTTCTCAACCACTTTGCAAGGTAGGTTGTTCTTATGATTTTACAGATGGTGAAATTGAGGCTCTCAGAGAGTAAATGACTTGTCCAAAATCACATGATAATAGACAGCCTTGGATTCACGCCCACCCTGCTTAGCCTGGCCTCAAAACCTTTGTGCTTTTTTGTTAAACTCAGTTCTTTCCCTTATCTGGTTTAGGTCTTGGGCTATCTCTCATCAGAAAGCGTGCATTATTATTTACATTTTACAAAATCAAGGTTTTTCTTCATGTGTAGTGCAAGGTAAATGCAGATTTTTAATCAGGGTCTGATGAGTTGCTGCCTGATAAGAGGTCTATATTGTATTTTATACTAATGGTTGAAGTGAATCTGAGCTTTGGATTTATTTGAATGTGCTCATTAAAGTTTGTGGGATAATATGTTGAATTGTATTCTTGATTTTTTTTTTTTAGGGGGAGCATACTTGTGAGACAAACTAGGGAGATTTTGGAGTGGTCTGACAGATTTTGTTTTCTTTATGTCATTTGTGCTCTGTCCAAAATGGAGGTTAAGTGTGTCTGAGGATAGTTTCCCAGTCCTTCAGTTTGTTTATTGAGTGGTTAGATTTGAAGTAAAAATTTAGATTAATCTTTTAATAATTCAGTGCTCTTGTTCTGTAGGGAGATTTTTTTGTTGTTGTTATTTAATAGTACCTCAAACATTCTTTTTTCTTCTGTTAATATCTCTTCTGTTTGCTTCTACTTTCTGTTAGTTCATCTTTCACTTTATTAAATTTTCTCGTTTTTATTTTTATCAGGTGGTAAATAGTGTCAGGGCCCCAGATTATTAGGTTCATTAGTGATCAATATCTTGGTCTTAGTTTTCTTCTTCTCCCTGCTTTTCATAAATTATGACTAGAGTTTTTCTTCTGTGAAGGAATGCTGGATGTTGGATTTTTTTTTTTTTCGCCTAGTCAAGGATGTCAAAGCAGATGGATGTTGGATTTCTGACCTAAGATAAATTAATGGAGATGAGGTATAACTGAATATATATTAGTGCTTTTCATATCCATGAATCAAATTTATATGTATTTTCTAAATTTTAAAAAATTTTATTAATTTTTTTAGAGACAGAGTCTTGCCGTGTTGCCCAGGCTGGCCTCAAAATCCTGGGCTGAAGAAATCCTCCAGCCTCAGCCTCTCGAGTAGCTGGGACTAGAGGTGTGCACCACTACACCAGCTAAATTTGTATATTTTATGTTGATCGTTCTCTTAAGCTTCATCCTGTAGGAAATAACTTTTTCCAGGTGATGAACAGTAGTCTTCTACCCAGACTGTTCAATATTGAGTCTCTTCATCTACATTTTCTCCTTTGTATTTCAAGAATGCCAAGAACTGGTTGTTCCATGACAGAATTACTCCCCAAGGCATCTGTTGAATATAATGAATTAGTTTCTCTCCTGCACATCTAGAAAGATACTAGTTAGGTGCCATTCTTGGGAGAATTCAGAAAATAGTCACTCAAGTCATTGTCTGAGTTCTGTTGTTAACATGAGGAACCCTAGTTGAGAAAGGCTAGAATATTAAGGGATTTGGTTTGGCACTAAGCAAAGTTTTACTTTTCACAGCCACTTTCCTGCTAGTAACCCAAATATAGCCTCTATTAAAATTTATGTATGATAAAATGGGAATGCAATTGATAATATTGCCATCTCTGTGGGATAAATTGATTAGTGTTGATTTCAAGCAGTTAGTGCTACTTGTTTTAAAGAATTGAATGTGGAAAGTTAAATGCATAATTTTATTTGTAAAAAGAAATGTTGTGGGAGCACTGTTCATTATACAATTCAAAACCTTTTATAAAATGTTATTGACAGTGACTAACATTAACAATAGCTAATACTAACTGAACTCTTACATTATGAGCCAGATACCCTTACAAATGCTTTAGGTCTATTATCTCACTTGATTTTCATAACCCTGTGAGGTAGGATGACCAGTAGGATTTATTGTTCAGACCAGGATACTTTTGAGCGTGAAAGGGGACATCACCTGGATGGCATGCTGGGGTAATAGCATAAATTAGGACTGTCCCAGAGAAACTAGGATGTACGATGACCCTAATTAATACCCCCTTTTCAGAAGGGAAAACCAAAGCTTAGGGGGGCCAAGTAACTTGGCCAATTAGTAAATGGTAAAAAGGATTCAAAACCCCTGCAGAGATTTCTGTGGGTGTGAAAGTGATTTAAATTACTTTAAATTGCCATATTCCCAGAGTTTGCTTATTTTTACTCTTTTGGGGAGTTTTTATTGGTACAGGGTTAGTAATAAAAGACAAGACAGTGTTTTTTAAAATTCAGGAGAATTTCCAGTTGAATTTTTAAAGTGGCTATTTGACTGGGGTGATTATATGTCTTAATGTTGAAAAGCACCTTCCTAAGTTAAAAAAGAAAAAAAAAAAACTCCCAAGATAAGTACATCTGAGTTTGTTTTCCTTACATGTTACTCAGGTTCCCATTACCATTTTTGTAGGAATAAGTGCAGATTGTATGATATTTCATGGCAGTTCTGTGGAAAATTTTTTCCGAAGACAGCTGGAAGATGAGAAATAATTTTGTGACTAGGTAGAAGTGGTATTACAAAAGAAAGAAAAAGGTCCAGTTTAGAAATTTATCTGAAGTTAAATTGATTCTGTAACATAATTTGAGAGTTAAGTTTTGTAGAGATTGATGTGTCATTTCATAAAATTAATAGTCCTCTTTTATTATGATTTTTATGGTTATTTTTGTATTTCTGGCCTGTTTATGCTGTGGTACTGCCTCCCCGCCAAAAAAAGAAATTTCCGAAGGTGAATTTAAATGTGGAGAAATTATTTCTGCAGGGCACAGTTGTGGACCTATTATATTGTAAACTAAGATCTTTTTTTCCCATTCTTGAGGTAAGTGGTAGAGATCTGTCTGATCTTAAGGGAACTTCCAGTTTTGTTTTCATACTTGGCTATTTTAATATTTCATTGAGTAATTTGTGGTTTTTTCCCCCCTAGCTAGTTCACTTTTGGAGGTTTTGTTGGTGTCACTATCTTATAAGAAGTCAAGTAGGTCTGTTCAGTTTTTAAAAGTGTTTTATTTAGTTCATTATAACCATTATGAGGAGAAGGTATAGCTTGAAGGGGACTGTGTTTCTGACCAGATGAAGGAATTTGTGGCCTGTATAGTGACTATGGTAGACAAAAGATTATTTTGGGGAGATTTTATTTATTACATGAAATGAATACAGTTGGGTTTTTAAAAAACTATGTTGCTGGTTTTTAAGTGGGGGTGCATGGATGGGTTGGAGGTTCCTGAACACTGAAATTATGTATTATACAAAATGTATGTGTGCATTTTATCAGGTGCTCAAGGGCTCATTGTTAAATCAGTTGGTACTTAAAGTGCCTACTAGAGGTGGGATATAGAATGGTAAACTAGATACACAGTCTCTGCCCTGAGGGAATACAGTCAGTTCGACTTCATCAGCACAGAAGCCTCGCCCTCCTCCTGCTGCCCCAGATAGAGTTCTGCTCTGTTGCCCTGGGTAGAGTGCAGTGGGCTCATCATAGCTTGCTGCAACCTCAAACTCCTGGGTTCAAGCGATACTCCTGCCTCAGCCTCCCAAGTAGCTGGGACTACAGGTACATACCACCACACCCAGCTAATTTTTTTCTATTTTTTGTAGAGACAGGGATCTTGCTCTTGCTCAGAGCTGGTCTCAAACTCCTGAGCTCAAGCAATCCTCCCTCCTAGGCCTCCTAAAACAAAAGAGTTAAACATACCTATTTAAAGAAATATGTACTGTGATTACTCTATGTTAAAGAATATTAAGCTAAAACCAATAGTCATCAATGCAGTTTTGACAGTGTCCTTAATTTGAGATTAATGACAAGAATTGAAAAGTAAGGACTGCTCTGGAAAACTTTAGGGGCAAAATAACCAAGAAAACAAAACAAAAACAATTGAGGACTTTAATGTGGTCTTGGAATGCTTCAGTCTTCGGTGGTGGTTAATAAACTAAGTTAAAAGAGCCCATGATCATCCTGTATAAGCACTTACTGACTGTCATCCAAAGGTTAAGACCTAAATGGTGTTATGATTCTGTGTAAAAGCAAGAGGCAATTAATGATCCTTTGTTGTTTGGGACCCTTTTGTGTGTCTGTCTTTATTTCTCATTTTAAATGTGTGATTTTAAATGGGAAGTTAAATTTATACATACTTGTGTTTTAATTTTTGACCTTGGATTCTTGTTGGAATGTTAGCTTGAAATTTCATTCTAGGAGTATATGACACTTATTACATGCATTTTCGGTGTGTGTGTGTGTGTGTGTGTGTGTGTGTGTGTGTGATTGAGGTTTGGTATATTTGAAGTATTTCCATTTCAGGGTTGGGATATTGGGGTATGATATCCTTTCCTTAGATTTCCAACCTTTATCTTTTCTCAAAAGCAAGGAGAGTTTTTTCAGCCACCAGTGTGTCTTCTGCCTTGTACCTAATTTGCAAACTTTATGGAGACTAGAATGTTATTACAAAGAACACATTTAATATCCTTTTACTAAAAAAAGACATTTTTTTGTGGTCTAAAGAAATAGTTTTAAAGATAGGAACATGAACCTTTGAGAATTTCCCTTCCACGCTAAAGGAGACAAAATGTAGGAAATATTAACAAAGCCATAATGTTTTTCCTTTGCGATATGTCCCTCCCTGTTTCCACCACTCATTCAGGCCAAAAGACATTCTTCAGACTTTACTCCTGGCAGGAGAATCGAGGAAGTGGTGGTAGCCATGGCTGGCAGGGAAGCAGAAGCATGAAGGTGTGTTTTTGAAAAGCAAACTTGTCAATGACAAATGGATTTTTCCATTTCTAAGTATGTGTACTTTTTTGAGTTTTGATTAAATATCAATGCATAAAGTATTACTATTCATTGAGGAATATTCAGTAGTTGTGTTCATATTTGGGTGTTCTAAATATTTGGACAATATGGGATTTTATTAGAAAAGTTTTTTTGATAGGAAATTTGTTCCTACTTCTTTGAAGTTAGACCAAAGCAGTTTTCTAAGTTGCTGCAGAAAAATAGGTTTCTAACCTGAGAAGAAATTTTGTGTTTGTGTGTAAATACAGAGTGTTTAAATGTACAATATTAACAAATATCCAAATTTATCTCTTATTAATAAGAGTTCAGTTTAGGAACTATGTTTCTATCTGATTTTGAATCCTTATCATTGTGCAGTGTATATTATACAGGTTCTCAAATGGTAACTGAATTAAAACCTTAGGTTTTTAAAGAAATGTAACCCTGCATTATAATTGCATTATTAGTATTCATATTTAAGAATCATATATTGGCAGAGAAGTAGTTTCCCCTAGTTGGCTTTGTATTAATGATAAAGTTTATCTTGACAGGATACCATTTACTACATCTACTTACTATATGGCAAGTTGTACTAGGCTCCTTAACATTTAATTTTTTATTTCTTACAATAACTCTCTGAGGTAGTTGGTGGGTATTTTCATTTATTGAGGTTCAGAATGGTTAAAAGACTTACCCAAGATCACTCAGCTAATAAGTGGCAGAGCTCACTTTTAAATCCAGTTCTGCCTAATTCCGGAACACTTCTTTACACGGTGATACACTGCCTCCCAGTGGGATGATTTATAGATTTCATAGTGATACCTTCATTGAGGAAAAAGAATAAAAGGAGACACGAATTCTAAATGTATAAGACATTGGGCAAAGTTAAACTCAAAGTAGTCAGAAAACATTTGGTAATTAGGTAGGAGAAAAGCTTATTTTCTACTGAGAACTGATGGAGGATAGATCATTCTCAGTTTGAAGTTGCACATGATATGTTTCCTTTTTTTTTTTTTTTTTTGAGACAGTCTCACTCTCTTGCCCGGGCTAGAGTGCCATGGCGTCAGCCTAGCTGACAGCAACCTCAAACTCCTGGGCTCAAGGAATCCTCCTGCCTCAGCCTCCTGGGTAGCTGAGACTATAGGCACGCGCCACTGTGCCCAGCTAATTTTTTCTATTTTTAGTTGTTTGGCTAATTTCTTTCTATTTATAGTAGAGACGGGGTCTCGCTCTTGCTCAGGCTGGTCTCGAACTCCTGAGCTCAGGCAATCCTCCTGCCTCAGCTTCCCAGAGTGCTAGGATTACGGGCGTGAGCCACCATGCCCAGCCGATATGTTTCATATTTTATAATAAACATCAAGTAACACCTAGAAAAGGATTGAGTGGCAGGGGGATAATAAAGTTTGTTATTTTGTACTGTTTTAATCCTCAGTAAAGTGACATCTGAATTCATTTTAAGGAATTAGGCTTTTTATAAAACACTTTGGAACAAAATATTATTCAAAGCATTATTGGCGTATGTCTCATTGGCTCAAAGGTAGTGCCTAAAAGGGCAATAATTCTAATAGCAACAATCTATTCAGGTAAACTGGTCTAAATCAGGCAACGTTATGATGCCAGCTTGTGTTTTGTTTTTCATTTTTTCCTAGCCTGTCTTTGCTGCTGCTTTTCTACTTCTAGTATCTTTACAATTTCAAAAGTTCTCCGTAGAAAATTGAAATTTTTTGATGGTGGTTTCCTTATTTTACTTTTATGCTATTACTACTAACAGTAGATATATGTGAGGCACTGAAATAGAAGTGATGTCAAAAAGTAACCCATTTAATCTTCCCAACAACCATGTGAGGTGTAGGTACCATTATTATTTCCTGTTTACTGGTGAGGAAATGGAGGCATATAAAATTTAAACTTGCCCAAGGATACATACCTAGGAAGTGGTGGAGCCTTCATGTGAACCCAAGCAATCTGGCTACCAAGTTCTTGATGCTACACTACCATACTGCTAAAGAGTGGACATTAATGTGAATGGTTTCCTCATCCTGGCAGTGTATTTTAAGTCCTTTTTTTTTTTAAGAGATAGGGTCTTGCCGTGTTGCCCAGGCTGGAGTGCAGTGGAAACTTCTGGGCTCAGGTGATCCTCCTGCCTCAGCCTCCTGAGTAGCTAGAACTACAGCCATGTGCCATCATGCCCAGCTAGTTTTTCTTATTTTTTGTAGAAATGGGGTCTTGCCATATTGCCCAGGCTGGTCTCCAACTCTTGGCCTCAAGTGATCCTCCTGCCTTGGCCTCCCAAAGTGGTGGGATTATAGGCATGAACCACTGCACCTGGCCTTAAGCCCTCTATTTAATTGTGGAGTATGTTTATATATCTTTATAGGAATTTTAGGGGTTAGCAGGGGATTGGGCAAATCTCTGATCCTCAGCTTTTCTAGCTGTAAATGAGGTATAATCACACCTGCCTTATAGGTTATTACAGAGATTAGATAATACAGGTTGAGCATTCCAAATCCGAGAACCTGAAATCTGAAATGCTCCAAAATCTGAAACTTTTCGAGCGCTGACATCCTCAAGGGAAATGTTAATTCGAACATTATGGATTTTAGATTTTTGGATGTGGGGGATGCTTAACTGGCAAGTATAATGCAAATATTCCAAAATCCAAAAAGTTCTGAAATCTGAAACACTTCTGGTCCCGAGCAGATAAGGGGTGCTCAACTTGTACTTTTTCTGAGTGTTTTCTGTGTGCTAGACAATATGCTGAGGGTTTTGCTGGTATGGTAGGCCCAAAGATTACTGTAATAACCAGATTTTTTTGAGTACGTTCCACATGTTGGGTACTTGAAGTAATATATTACCTTTAATTCTTAAATGGTAGGGGATATTATACCCATTTTACAGATGAGAAAACTGAACCTAAATAGGTTCCCACCTTGTTGGCTTTGTACTTGCTGATCCCTTTCCCTGGCTTGATTCCTTATTTCTTCGGGATATTTTGCTCAGATATTACCCTTTCAATGAAACATTCCTTGGCCATCACATACAAAATGATATCCCTTGCTCCCTGCCCTCTCTTTCCTCCTTACTCTGCTTTATTTATCTCCATAGCTCTTGTCACCATCAAACATATATTTGTATGGGTTGTCTCTTTCTCCATGCTAGAATGTAAACTCAGTGAGGGCAAGGGTATTTGTCAGCCTCGTTCATATTGCCTTAACTCCAGCACCTAGATTGGTGCTTTGGATGTAGCAGGTGTTTAATATTTGTTGAGTGAATGCATTGCGTGGTATCCAGAGATACAGTAGACTTATTTGCAAGCCAGTCCTGAAGTAAACTGATGTAATTTTTAACAGAAAAAGATGGGCATTCCTTGGAACAGAAATGCTGTGGCAGGTACCTAGGCCTACTTTGGGGTGGGGGTGGTGAGGCAGTTGAGTCTCTTGTAGTTTTTAGAGGCCTAATCTCATGAATTGCCTTGAGTTTGGGGAGGAGTAAATGCCCTCAGCTCAGCTTCTGGGTTTTGTGGAGCCTTTCATCTGTTAGTACAGGTCTGCCTTAAAGCTGCAGCTTCTTACTGTCTTAACTTTCAACCCCTCATTTTTCCCAAAGATTCTTTGAGTGACCATTTATAGAGTAGTTTTGTGATGTGCACAGCATGGAGCTTGATGTGAAGCAGGGGGTTGTCTTCAAATAGGTGGATTCCTACCTTGCCATTTATAATTTAGTAGCAGATAACATAAACAACATACGTACATACATACATTTCCTAGATACACATATGTGTGTATATTTTAAAAATGCAATGTACTGAAACTTTGAATGATTATGTTTTAGTTAATAATTAACATTTTGATAGCACAGTCTTTTCTGATGTTTTGGAATGCGTATTGCTTTCTTTGCTTCTGCTTCTCAAAAGATTTCTTGCAGTAATGTATGTAGTTGGAACATAGTAGTGATAATGTTATATTGTACTCTTGCATCCAAGTGGTAGCTGATTTTGGGGAGAAAGAGACATTGGAACTGTAGTTTAGCAGCAATAAGAGCAGGAGATGTGTATTGGGGATCACTATGTGTACAGTACATTGACTTTTAGAGGGGAGAACTTATAAAGAGCCAGAGGGTCAGGGGTGAAAACATTAACTGGGCTGGAGGAAGTGGGACCATTGATAAGAGTGAGTGGTCAAGGAGATAGGAGAAAATCTAGGATAATGTAGCATACAATCCATAAGCATCTCAATTTGAAAAGAATCCAGATGGCATATTCTCCCATCTGGGAGATGCTTTTAAATTGTATACAGTATAAAAACTGTTCTTCCAATTATGTCAAGTTAAAATTATCTTTAAAGCTGATATGATCAACAATTATCCTTATGTAGATTGTTTTCTTTGTGGCATCTCATGGGACTTGGGTTCTTCTCCCACACTGGGTCCCAGGTTACCAAAAATAGTTTTAAGCTGGGAAGTGGTCAGAGACGAGAAGGGAGGATCTATCTGACTTACTGCATTCTAAAAAGTCAAAATTGTATTGGAATTATTTTGTGTGAAATATTTATATTAGTCTGGCTAATCAAAGAATTGATTGTACTTACATATGTGAGTGGTATTAGGATAATGTTGTGCTGTAATTTGTTGTCTTCAAAATAGCCCTGAAAAATATGATTTGACTTGCTGGAGTCTATTTTGAAAAGGAAAACTTTTTTTCTTTTTTCCTCCTATACAAACTTGTAACAAAATTTACCATCTTAACCATTTTAACTGTGCAGTACATTAGTGTTAACAACACATACAATGTTGTGCAACAGATCTCTAGAACTTTCTCATCTTTCAAAACTGAAAACTTTATTCTCATCGAACAATAATTCCCTTTTCTTCTTTCCCCTTAGTCCCTAGCAACCAGTATTCTACTTTCTGTTCTAATTGTTTGACTACTTTAGATAACTTATATAAGTGGAATCATGCAATATTTATCTTTTTGTGCCAAATGTGTTTTTTATACTATATTAAACCAATGGACACATTGTATTCTAAATGTTGGTAAGTTGCTTGTTTTGCAGATTTTCTCCCAAGAAAGGATATCACACATGATGACTACATTCCCAGGCTAGCTAACAAAGGTCTATTACACCTCTGTTAACCCACAATGCTATTAAAAGAACAGCGGTAACAGTAGGAAAGGAGACTTTATTCTATGTGAAATAAGTGTGTAGGCAACCACTTTAGTTTTCTGCACCTTTTGTGGAAAAGCTAACTTGGGTAGAAATAATGCTGGAGAAGAGTGTCTTATAGGATCATCTCATTTTTCTGCTTCTTGGATGATATTTCAAAGGGAAATTATCAACATGGAAAACCACGCGTAATTTCACTTGATTCATTCTAAAAATATTTTGGTAATATAAAATTTGCCATTTTAAAGTGTACGGTTCAGTGGCACTAAGTATAATGCATTCATACTGTTGTGCAACCGTTACCACCGTCCACATCCAGAACTTTTTCATTATCCTTTAATAAAAGTGTACCCATTAAACAATAATACACTAATTCTCCCTTTCCCCTACCTCCCAGCCCCTGGTAACCACTGTTCTTTATGTCTTTGTATCAATATTTGGCTATTCTATGTACTTCATTCATGTAAGTGAAATCATATAATATTTGTCCTTTTGTGTGTGGCTGTTTCATTTAGCATAATGTCTCCCAGGTTCACCCGTGTTGTACCGTGTATCAGAATTTCATTCCTTTTTAAGGCCGAATAATATTCCATTGTATGTAGACACCACATTTTGTTTATTCATTCATCAGTTGCCAGATGCTTGTGTTATTTCTACTTTTTAGGTATTGTGAATAATGTTGATATGAACATTGGTGTACAAATATCTGTTCAAGTCACTGCTTTCAATACTTTTGTATATACAGAAGTGGAATTGTTCCACAAATATTTGAGTACCTAGTATATGGCATACACTGTGCTAAGCACTGGGGATGTGGCAGTGACAAAGAGAGGCCTGATTCCTACTCTCGTCGAATTTACAGTCTATTGGGGAAAAAGATGTTAAATAAGCAGTTATAATTGTTACAAAAGGGGAAGTACAGAGTGCCATGGGTACGTTTTGTATGATTGTAATATTGTACGTATTAAGTGAAAAGAGAATGTAAAACATCGAATGCTTTTCCATATTCCAATATGCCCTGTAGCACACCAGTCCCCCTGCACCTACCACGTGGAAATCTCTTCTACTTTTTTTGACATTTAAAAATTTAATGCATCTGTAATTTATTTTTGAATGTGATGTGTGGTAGGGCTATATAGACTTTTTTTTTTTTTTTTGAGATGAGATCTTGTTCTGTCACCCAAGCTGGAGTGCAGTGGCTCACTGCATCCTCGAACTCCTGGGCTCAAGGGATCCTCCTGCCTCAGCCTCCTGAGTAGCTGGGCCACAGCTGGCTAAATTTTTTTTAAAAAATTTGTAGAGATGGAGTCTCACTATGTTCCCCAGGTTGGTCTTGAACTCCTGGCCTCAAGCGATCCTTCTGCCTTGCCTTCCCAAAGTGCTAGGATTACAGGTGTGAGCCACTGTATCTGGCCTATACAGACTTTTGTCTTTTGGGGTTTTTTTTCCCGTATTGTGAACTACCTAATTGTTTTCCTTGTACACATTTGTCTGTTTCTTATCTTCATTTTTAGACAGCAGTACTTCTAGAAGTAGCTTAATGTTTTTTCTACTATCTAATTATGTCCAGCAGTGGGATCATGTTGTTAATCAGCATGAACATTTTTAAAGCTCTTGATAACTGAAGCTGTATTGTTTTTTAATAGAGCTGTACCCATTTTACAGAGCCACCAGTGCTGTGATACATGGTAACCATATTATCCCTTCTTTGGAGATGTTATTTTAAATAGTCTTGGCCAGTAGTACCTCAGACTCCTTTAATTTACATTTCTTTGATTACTAGCTAGAATAAGCATTTCCCCTTGTTTTTCAGCTAGGTATTTTGGATGTGACTGACAACACTTCAGTTTAACCTGAGGGCCTTATGAATATACAGCAGTTTTCTGGTTAGTATTGGTGTTTTTTAGTATTAAATAGGTGTATCTAATTATTTTAAATTGAGTTTGTGTATTTTGTAATGTCTGTTCACCTTATTCATGGTTCTCCTACTTGATTTCAATTTACAAACAGCAAGCAGTTGCTTAGGAAACTTGTAATAATCTATCCTTCTTGTCTAGCCCAGTAGTGCTAAGTTACATTCATGGACAGCCAGTTTTTGGATGCGCTGAGTTCAAGTGTTCTGTAAATAGAGTATGAGAGGATCAGTGGGAAAAGCCCAGATTTTTTTTTTTAACTGCAGTGTAATCTTTTTAGCAATGAAGCCTATATTGAAAGGAGATTTTTATTAGTAGTTCAGTCTGTTTCTTGTTAATAATGATTATTTTTAGTCATGAGCAGGGTGGATAAAGTAAAATTGGCTGTTTGACATCATTCTTTAAAAAATAATTATGATCGCATTTATGGTTATGCCAGGTGGTAGTAGTCTGTATAGACTGCTACTAGGTAGGAAGTCCATAGACTTCCTCTTTTGAGGATTTGTCAGTACCAAGGCATTGCAAAATCTATGGAAAAAGATATCCTTTATGATATCTAGACTACGTAACATTAGAGTGATTAAAGAGACACTAGCAACTTAGTAGTGAAAAAATTTCCTGATCTAGAAAGAGAAGTTAGGGACAAATGAAAATACCATATAGAATAGTTAATTTTACAACACCATTTATAGATTAAGACTTTTTATTTAGGAAAATAAAAATGTATTATTTAGGCTGGGTGAGGCGGCTCATGCCTGTAATCCTAGCACTTTGGGAGGCTGAGGCTGGAGGATTGCTTGAGGCAAGGAGTTTGAGACCAGCCTGGGCAATGGTGAGGCCCTGTCTCTACAAAAAAATAGAAAAATTAGTTTGGCGTGGTGGCACGCCCCTGTAGGCCTGGCTACTTGGGAGGCTGAGGCAGAATGATTGCTCAAGCCCAGGTGTTTGAGGTTGCAATGTGCTATGATGATGCCACTGTGCTCTAGCCCTGGCAACAGAGTGAGGACCCTGTCTCAAAAAAAAAAGTATTATTTATAGTTTTGCTTACAGTGATCATGCATATTAACATTACATTTAAATATTGTGAATAGACATCCCTGTCCCCTTTTCAACACAATCACCTTGTTTTATTTTCATGTTAACTTTTACCAGTGCTTGTTATTTTCTTGTTTCTCTTTCCCCTAATGCGCCTTATGCTCCATGGAGTAAGAACTTTTCTGTTCAATGCTATCAACTTGGTTTCTCTTTTTTTCATTTATTTTTTTTTTTTGAAGGGGTGTGGGGGTTGTGAGGAGGGATGCTCAGTTGCCTTTTTTTGTTGTTGTTGTTGAGACAGAGTCTCACTCCATTGCCCTGGATAGAGTACAGTGACATCATTGTAGCTCACGGCAACCTCCAACTCCTGGGCTCAAGTGATCTTTCTGCCTCAGCCTCCCAGAGTGCTAGGATAACAGGCATGAGCCACCACGCCCGGCGTAAAATTGGTTTCTCTAACAGTGCCTGGTATGTTGCAGGTGCTCAAGAAATATTTGTTGAATGAATGAGTGATTTAATCCATTAATGTATCTGGATATTGATTAAAATATTTTGAAATAAATTTAGTTCTGTTTGTGATGCAACTAAACTTCTGAACTTTTAGAAATTTCAGGTTTTGTTTTTTTTTTTTTTTGAGACAGAGTCTCACTCTGTTGCCCTGGCTAGAGTGAGTGCCGTGGCGTCAGCCTCGCTCACAGTGACCTCAAACTCCTGGGCTCAAGCGATCCTCCTGCCTCAGCCTCCCGAGTAGCTGGGACTACAGGCATGTGCCACCATGCCTGGCTAATTTTTTCTATATATTTTTAGTTATCCAGATAATTTCTTTCTATTTTGTTAGTAGAGATGGGGTCTCGCTCTTGCTCAGGCTGGTCTCGAACTCCTGAGCTCAAACAATCTGCCTGCCTCGGCCTCCCAGAGTGCTAGGATTACAGGTGTGAGCCACCGCGCCCGGCCAGAAATTTCAGGTTTTTAAAAATCAGTTTGAGAAGCAGGAAAAAGTTAAGAGTTCTGAGGGGCTTGTCAGTATTACTATAGAATACAAGAAGTTGGAGGTAAGGTTAAAATATACACAATTGAAAGTTTATTAAATAAATCGTTTGCTGTGTTTAACTGTGTCTGAACTGTGACTATTAGCATATTTTCTTCTGATTAGTTTTATCTTCACAAGTTAAGATAAGCTTTTACTCTTAAGGATCTAATTTGGTGTATTTCCAAATTTAGACAAGTTTCTTTTGCATATTGCAGAAGTTAAGATATCTGAAGCAGGTGAGGAAAGAGTAGTTAGAAACTATTTCTTTTTTGCCATCGTCTTGTAGATTGTGGGGGGATGTATGTTTGCTTGCGCTGTATTCTCCAGTGTTGAAGATATTGCCTAATATCAAAATCTGAGCATGCTGCTCATTTTGTGTTTCAATCAAATGTGGTAGTGGTAATGATTCCACCATAATTTTAGTGCACTGTAGAGTTTGCATAGCACTTTTATTTTGTCCTCATAGTAATAATAATCCTTTAGGTAGGGAGGTCTTGTGTTATTAATGCTACTTTACAAATGAGAAATTAGCCTTTCAGAGGAGCTAAGCAACTTGGCTCAAGGTCACACAATTAGAATTGGTAAAATAAGCACTATAACTGTGCTTCCTGGTTCTCGTTCTGTGTTTTTTAAAGCCATAGAATTTTAGAGCGGGAAGGAGCCTTACAGACTAGTACTCTAACCTCCTTTATATATATGAGGGAAATAAATTAATAATATAAAGCTAATATTGGCAGTGCCAGGATTCCAACCCCAGGTCTCCTTCTCAGATCAGTCTTGTGTTCTTTCTAATCTTCATTTTTTTGATTCTGGAGAAGTTTGTGCTACCTAATGAATTGACTGGCTGATAACAAGGGTATTTGGGTTTCTTAATAGTTTACTGGCACATGTCTGTACTTGTGATGGTGTATAGCTTCCAAAAACATTTGAATACATTTTGAGGGAGTTTGGGATAGTAGAAAAAACTTAAGCTTTAGAGCTAAGTAGATTTAGGGTAGAATCCTATGACACCATTCTTCATTAACTGTGTGGCCCTGTGGAAATTACCTAACTTTTTGTTTCTTCATCTGTAAAATGGGCAGGATATCACCTACCTTGAAATAAGTAAAAATAGTGTATTGTGTTAAGTGTCTGGCACATGGAATGTGCTTGATAATGTTAGCATTATTTTAGAAAATGTCACAGAGATGAAATTCATTTCATTATAATACAGAAAGGGACAACAAAGATGAAAACAAATTTGGGAAAGTGTTAGTAGCAAATATAACCCACGATTTTACATCAGCATTCATACAGATTGATATGAATAACTATTATGATCTTAAATGTTAGTGAACATGAAGTTTTTAATACTGTTACTACCATTTATTGAGTTTTACTAAGTGCTAGGCACTAACCTAGGAGCTTGACATCTGTCATTTTAAATTCTTAGTAACCTTGCAGGGAATACGTACAAATCTCTGCATTTTACAACTAGAAGAAAGTTGTAGAGATGTACCCTGTCTCTCAATTAGAGCCCTAAAATATATGTTGGTCTACTTGAATCTAATAATGAGAAAGTAAGGGAAAATTCCACATAAAATGTGTACATGGGAAGCAGTATTAGTTATTATAATGAAGTATTGGGGTCAATCTTAATGTCTAACAATAAATGACTAGATTATATCGCATCTGGTGGAATTTCATAAAACTATTAGACTTTTTTATGAGTATTACAGAAATGGTAGGCATGTGGAGATGAAAAAATTATGCACAATTGTATTCATTTTGTGATTATAGTTTTTAAAAATCTGCACAGAGGCATGCACATGCACTCTCCTTCACAATGGCTGTGAGGGAAAATCCAAATAGGTGATTTATCAAGGTATTAGAAGGTTATGTGATTGTTCTGATTTTTTGAAAGATAATTTTGTATAATAAAGAGGGGAAAACCAAGACAATATGCTTCCTGTGTAGTGTACACTGAAGAATATTGACATCAAAACATTGAGGTTCAATCTAGATGACATGGTCTAGTGTATTTCTTATGTGTTGGGGGAACTTTAAGGTCTCAATTACTGACTTTTTATTTTATTGGTAAACTCTTAGCACGTTATCATTTAACCTGCATTTCACCCTTGAATTTTAGTGTTATTTTATTCTTTTCTTATTCTTAAGTGATAGCCACAATAAATAGACATGTGTTACTTAAGTATTTTTGTTTCCTAATTTTTTTTTTTCAGAATCTTCAACTTCTTGGTGTCATTAAAGAAGTATTTTTAAAGCCCTGGATATATGTCCCATTGCAGTATTATGAGGGAAATCATCCATTACAGTCTATGCCCATTGCTTTTTGTGTAGCTTGTCTTGTCAATCAGCAAAGCAAATACTTTATTGCTCTCTGCCTTCCAAATTACTTCATGTATTTTATGGTTGATATACTTTATGGTATGTGTGTTCTTTTCTGTTTCATTGCTTCCATAAAAAAGACTGGTTGAGGTGTTAGTCTGATTTCTTCTCTTTTTCCAGTCATCTGTGAGTACTACAAGACACAGTACACCATTGATTCTCGCATTCCTCATTTATATTCTGATTTTAAAAGAAGCTTGTTAAAAAGAATTTGCCTGGGTAAATGGTACTATGGTCTTGGTGGTTTGAGAATGTACAGAATGCTTTTTCAGTTGTTTCATTCTCGTTGAGCATACTGTTAAACTGATGAGGTTCGTTCTTTCTGTGTGGGTCTCCCTGCCTGTCTTTGTGTGTGTGTCTGTCTCCCCAGCCCTCTCGATTGATTTAAGCTAATATTCAAGGAGTATGTCCACAAGTGAAACTATTGAGAGTTCCTTATACTGTAATTCCTTGGAATGTTTGCCTTTCTTGGGTTGTTGTGTATTTCACAGTAGTAGTATCTGGTAGACTTAATAGTTTCTGAAGCATGGTCTTCATGTTTTCAAAGGATTTTTAAATATTTAGAGCATACTACAACAGAAGGAAGAATTTTGTTATTAATTGTATTATATACAAATAATGATCCCTGCCCATGGTAAAAACTCAGTACAAAAGGAGTGTCAAGTGAAAAATGCCAATCCCTCCATTCCAAGTTTGCAGAGGTAACCACTGCTACTAAGTTTACTTATATCCTTCTAGAAATTTTCGAGGCATAAACAAATAGAATCATACCTATTGCTCTCGTTCTTTTCGTTTAATGATGCTACACTACATTTTACAGTATTAGCACATTTTAAAGCAGTGTGTACTTTGTGTTTCTAAACCTAAGCATCCCCATGGCATTTTAAAAATGCATACGTTTTCTGAGTGTGTGTGAGTATATATATATGTGATATAGTGGTTTTTCTTCTAGAAAAAGTGATATTGAATAATTATTTCTCTATACTAAGTTAACTGAACACTTTTTGTTGTGTGGGACATTCACGGGGATGTGATTTAGGGCATAATCTATGTTAAAAAAAACAAACTTTACTATATATGTATTCTAATGGTGTCTTTTCCGAGTTAATTGTGTATAAGATGCAGTTTTTGTTCTCAGAGTCCACAGTCGTAATATAGATAGTAGCTAAAGAAACAAAAATATTCAAATACAGAGTTACTGTAATGGAAGTATAGAGTATAGAAACAGAATGAGGTACTGATTATCTGGGAGACTTCAGAGAGTGTGTCTTACAGAGGATGGTAGTGATTGAGGTTCAGTAGGAGTTTCCCAAGGGCATTCCAAACCAACCAGCTTCCTCTTTTCCCCTTATACCTTGGACTAATTTCCAGCTGTTCTTAGTTCCCTGATGACATCAGGCTGTTTGACACCTAGATGTTTCTTTCTTTCTGGGTGCTTTTTTTTTTTTTTTTTTAAAGACAAGATCTTACTCTGTTGCCATGATAGAGTTCAGTGGTGTTATTATAGTTCACTGCAAGCTCAAACTCCTGGGCTCAGGCGATCCTCCTGCCTGAGCCTCCTGAGTAGCTGGGACTACAGGTGCTGGTCACCATGCCCGATTAATTTTTCTATGTTTTTGTAGAGATGGGGTCTTGCTTTTGCCCAGGCTGCTCTTGAACTCCTGGCCTCAAGTGATCCTCCCACCTCAGCCTCCCAAAGCACTGGGATTAGAAGCACAAACCACTGTGCCTGGCCTCTAGATGTTTCTTTGCTTGAGCTGTTTCTAATGCCTAGAATACTCTTGCACCCACTTCCCAGCATAACAGTATGTGTCCTTCCAGATTTAGATTGGGGTCACCTGGAAACCATACCTGAGCTCGCCTTTCTTAGTTAAGAACCACTTCCTTGTTTCCTATGCATATTTATACCAGTGTACTTTCAGTGTACTCTATAGTAATTGCTTGTGCGACACCTTCTCTGTACTGTAAACTCATTTGGGGGGAGAGAGTATGTTTTATTAATTTTCCCTGACCATTTTATTATGAAAAACTTCCAATGTGCATAACTGTACACTGAACACCCATATACCCATCACCTAGATTCAACCTTTAACATTTTGCTATACAATTGGCCCTCCATATCTGTGGGTTCCCCATCTGTGGAATCAATCAGTATTTAAAAAAAATTCAAAAAATGGATGGTTGCATCTGTACATACAGACTTTTCTTGTCATTATTCCCTAAACAGGATAGTATAACAACTACTTACATAGCATTTTACATTATATTAGGTATTATAAGTAATCTTGAGACGATTTAAAATATATAGGAGGATGTGAATAGGTTAAATGCAAATACTACTCCATTTTATATAAGGGACTCAAGTATCTGTGCATTTTGTTTTCTTGATTTTTTTTACTTTTATAATTTTGGCAAACTCAAGGACATGACGTCTGTGCATTTTGGTATCCTGGGAGGGGGCGTGTCTCGGAACAAATCCCCCACAGATACTGAGGGATGAACTGTATTTGCTTGGTCAGGTATTGATCCATCTAGCTTTTGCGTGCTTCATTTTTTAGAATGCATTGCAAAGTAAGTTGCAGACATTAGTGTACTTCACCCCTAAAGACTTCAGCATTAAGATCATTAATTTTATTTATTACTATCAATTTTACTCCTTTTAATCCTTTTTTACATTTTAAACAATGTGTATGGGTTTTTATTGAGAGGGGGTCTAACTCTGTTGCCTAGGCTGGAGTACAGTGGCCTCCTGATAGCTCATTGCAACCTCAAACTCCTGAGCTTGAGCGTGATTCTCCTGCCTCAGCCTGCTGACTAGTGCCAAGCGAATTTTTCTATTTTTTTGTAGAGATGGGGTCTCACTGTTGTTCAGGCTGGTCTCGAACTCCTGGCCGCAAGCAATCCTCTTGCCTTGGTCTCCCAAAGTATTGGGATTACAAGTGTGACCCATTGCACCCAGCCACAATGTGTATGTTATTTTTATCATCAGGCTATCATAGTGCTGGTACAGAGCTGCTTAATATTTGCATTGAAATCCTTAATTTTGTGCATTTGAATATAAGTGCATTGCACTTGAAAAGAGCAATTCATTGAGGACTATAGATTTCCATAGAACAGAGATAATTATTATTAGAAAAATTGTTTCAAAGCTGAAATTAATACTAGGTAAACAGAAAAGAAAAGGGCAGCCAGGCAATGGATTTAGGGATAGGGTGGCAGGGAAAGCTACGTCGGGAGGATACCAGGAACTGATCCTAGCAGCTAGGGTTCTGACTGGGCTTCAAAGAATGATTCTAGACTGGGTGCAGTGGCTCATGCCTGTTATAATCCCAGTACTTTGGGAGGCTGAGGCAGGAGGATCGCTTGAGGCCAGGAGTTTGAGACCAGCCTGGGCAACATAGTGAGACACTGTCTCTATAAAGACTAAGAAAAAATTAAAGTGCACCTGCAGTCCCACCTACTTAGGAGGCTAAGCAGAAGGATGGCTTGAGCCCGGGAGGTCAAGGCTGCAGTGAGCTATGATCGTGCCACTGCCCTCCAGCCTGAGCAACAGAGCAAGGTCCTGTTTTTTTTTTTTTTCTTCTTTCTTTCTTTCTTTCTTTCTTTCTTTCTTTCTTTCTTTCTTTCTTTCTTTCTTTCTTTCTTTCTTTTTTTTCTTTCTTTCTTTTTTTTTCTTTCTTTCTTTCTTTCTTTTTTTAAAGGTGGTTCTAGGTTGAGTAGAAGGGGGGCAGTTATGGTTATAGGCTGGAGAAGCAGAGATAGCAGAGTACTTTTCATAAAATAATGAGACAAGCATTATAAATGGAGCTGTAGGTTCAATTTCATTAATGAAAAAAGCACTGAGAGGGGAATTTAAAAAAAAAAAGCATTGGTCTTTAGTCTTCGCAGGAACTTGTTGGGATTGCAGTGGGGATTGATGATATTTAAATATATAAGTGCCTGAAGAGGTTACCTTGTATTTTTGTTAAATTCATAGTTTAAAACATATACCCTTTTTACCTGATAAATTTTTCAAGTTGAGTAAACTTTTGTCTCGGGTTATTCAGGCTAAAAACTGGGTGACTTCTAGTGTTTTTGATGTAGAAGATAGGAGATGGATAGAGGAAGATCCCAGTGGCGAGCTGAAATCTATATGGAATGAACTTCCTGGAGATTTTCAATTTTGGTTAGCTTAAATTTGGGCAATACCTTTCAGGAAAGGTAGATTTCTTTTTTGTGGAAAGAAGAGTGGTGTGGTGGCCACTGGTAGCTTAGTCTCTGGGAAGCTTTTTAAGGACATTCTGAGGAAATGCATCATTGAGCTGTGGGTTCCTGGCATTTGAGTGAATAAGGATCAGATGATTAAGTGGCCCAAGGCAGGAAGGGGGAAGCACGTTTGCTTCTCTTTCCTAGCTACTTATGTTTTCTGTGTCTCTAAAACTGGGTCATCCTATATATTACAGGCTGCTAATTCCATGTCTTAACAGTGGCTGTTCTTAAAGTGGGATATGGATTCACCTATGTTAGGGGATTTGTGAATAATACAGATACCTGAGACTTATATATGGATCTACTGAATGAGTCCGTGGTGCAGGGTCTGTGACCCTGCATTTTAACAAGCAATTTTATATGAGTCTTATATTGAAATTTAAGAGAACTGCTTTCTTATAGATGGACTTTTCCATCATTTATTAAGCCATCACCTATAGTTATTATAGGGGAGTTACTGCTCCTCTTCAGGAAGTTTAATTACAACAAATGCTGTTTTGTGTTGCTGTACCCGAGACTGGGTAATTTATAAACAAAAGAGGTTTATTTAGTTCTGCAGGCTGGGAAGCATTGCATGACATCTGCTTGGCTTCTGGTGAGGGTTATGTCTTAAGTCAAAACATGGTGGAGAATGTCAGAGGGGAAGCAGACACATTAGAGAAAACCCAAGGGGTGTCCTGGCTTTAACAACGCAGTCTCTTTTGCACTAATCCGTTCCTGCAAGAACTAATCTAGTTTCGCCAGAGCGAGAACTCACTCACTACCTCACTGAACTGGCACCAAGTCATTCATGTGTGATCAGCCTTTATGACCCAAACACCTCCCAGCAGGCCCTACCTCCCAGTACTGCCACACTGGGGATCAAATTTCAACATGAGTTTTGGTGGGGGCAAACAAGCCATATTCAAACCATGGCAAATGCCTATTGCTTTATAATAAGATTGATGGTAAAGTGCAGCAGCTGTTGGGGATTTTCTGCTGCTCAAGATTTTGTTAGAGATCATTTTGTGTACACAATTGTAAGGAAACTATATTGTTTTTATTGCATGTATTGAATGAGGTGTGAAATATTTCAGGGTTTTCTGTGTGATAGTTTTAGATATTTACTTAAATACAAAGGAATGTAACTAAGACTTTAAGTTTGAAATTGAGTAATTCAGAATACTTAAAAAGCATAATCTCATTTATGTTCTGAAGAGCTGTTATGTGGATTATCCTAATAAGACAACCATATATTTGTGAGACAAATGTGCAGAAGACAGGTTCCAACCCAGATTTTTGCCTCTTAGCCATTGAGAAAAGCTTTTAACCTTTTAAAAAATACTCAGTGTTGATTAGTATTTAGGGGAAGTTAATGCACCGTAGAAGCCATTTTATGCCATTACTTGCTTAAGTATTTTGGTAAGACTTGTCTTACCATGGTGGTGTGAGAATATTTTTTTCCTCGGGTATAATACAGAAACAACAACATGAACACAAAAAAGCCTCTGCAGACTCCTATTTTTAGCACACTTGGAGACTGATAAAATGTGCAGATTACAAAAAATGTGTAGAGGGGTGGGTAGGTAGTACATCAAAGAAGCACGGAGAATAGTGAGCTAGCCCAGGGATGGTTGATCTCAGAAAGCTCAAGTGCAAAATAATATCCTTTGTATGCGGCAATGGAAGTAGGTAAAGGGGTGAGCAGGCTACAAGATAAAGCCCTAGAGGACAAGGTTTAGTCAGACTAGGAGATATGGTAGGGCTGTATGTAACACCTTTTGCACAAAAAAGCCATTTTAGTAGGAAATGGTCTGTCTCTGGAAGTGGTGGAGAGAACCTTTGACATATGAAGCCTGAAGGGCCATTTATCGTAACACATAAAGAGTTGTTTGGCATCAGTAAGAAAGAGATCATCAGCCTATTAGGAAAATGGGCAAAGGATATGAGCAAAGAGCACTTGTGGAAAAGACAATATGAATAACACTTAAACAAGAAAATTAGAGAAGTGAATATTAATTTTAATTTAATACAAATATCCCTTCTTAGCCAAACCTGTTTTATTCCTGATTTCCGTAGCAAGAGTTCAGATAGTGATAAATATCACATTATTCAAATCTGTTAGGTTGATGTTTTGAATAACAAAGGATTTATTGAAAATGTATGCTTGCTTCCTGAGTTCGTGAAGTGGAATTTCGTGTAGAGAGTTAACTTATACCCTGAGTACCACTGTTCACTTAGCAGATTGCCAAAATCTTTAAGTCTTGACAGCATTGTTGGTGAAACTGATAGATCCATACATATGCTGGTAGAATTATAAATTGATACAACCCCTGTCTATGGAGAGCAGTTTTGGTATGATCTGTTAAAATTACAGATGCATATAGCCTTTGGCCAAAACCTTCAATCTTGTGTCAATTGGTATGAAAGACAACATATGTGTTAATAGCTCTCATATGGCAACGTGGAATTAAATATTATTCAGACAGCTAAAATAGATAGTTTGGGGTTCCAGTGTAGATGCTGATGAAATAAATCAGAAGGAAGCATTCGAGTGTTGTGGGGGGACAAACACTGATGGACACAGAATTGTACGTGTAGTCCAATTCACTCTTTGTCGTGTATAGTTCTGTGAGTTTTGACAAATGTATACAGTTGTCTAACCATCACCACAATCAAGATATAGGATAATTCCAATACTCCCATGTCCAGTCTCTCCAATATTCCTTGGTAGTCATTTTTTCTCCCCCAACCCAAGTCCCTGGCAACCACTGCTCTTGTTTTCATCCACGTTGTTTTTTGCTTTTTCCAGACTATCATATAAATTATCTCATATAACAAGTAACCCATTTAGCCTAGTTCCTTTCACTTAGCATGATGAATTTGAGATTCAGCCCCCTTGTGTGTAGTAGAAATTTGTCCCTATTTATTACCGTATAGTATTCCATTGTATGGATGTGACATAATTTGCTTATCCATTCACCAGTTGAAGGACATTTCAGTTTCCACTTTTGGTGGCTGCAGATAAAGCTGCCTGGAGGTTTTTATAGTTTTAGGTTTTTACATTTGAGTCTAGCATCCATTTTGAGTTAATCTTTGCATATGATACAAGGTATGGGAAGAATTAACTTTTTTTTGGACATACGGATATCCAGTCATTCTGGCACTATTTGTTGAAGAGACCATCTTTCTTCATTGACTTGCCTTGGCACCTTTGTCAAAAATCAAATGACCATATGTGTGTAGGTCTATTTCAGGACTTTCTGTTCTATTCTGTTGATCTGTCTTGGTCACCATTCACACTGTCTTGTTATTGTACCTTTATAGAAAGCCTTGATATCAAGTTGAGTCGTCTGAACTTTTTCAAATTGGTTTTGGCTATTCAGTTTTCTTAGCTTTTTCAAAACTAAGGATCAGCTTGTTGATTTTGAAAAAATCTTGCTAGGATTTTGACTGGACAGATTTTTAAAAATTGTGGTAGCATATACATAACAAAATTTGCTATTTTAACCATTTTGAAGGACACAGTTTAGTGGCATTAAGTATATTCACATTGTTGTGCAACTATCACCGCCATCCATCTTCAGAACTTTTTTTTTTTTTTTTTTTTTT
>RJWJ010010890.1:0-45762 GCA_004363605.1 Indri indri | reverse complement strand
TGGTGGCCACGATTGCACAACCGTGTGAACTATACACTTAAAAATGGTTAAGACGGTAAATTTTATATTATGTGGATTTTACCACAATAAAAAGAACAGGGAAAAAGTATGCCTTTGAGACCGACAAGCCTGTATTATTTGTTCCCTTTTCAGAGCCTTAGCCTGTAAACAGGCATACCGTTTTGACAATTAAAGGTTAGACTTAATCTGTCTTGGGAAGTCAGTCGTGTATCCCCTAAAGCCTGAGGAAGGAAAAATGCCATGGCATGATTGTTTCATTATATAATACTTCGCACAACACCCCGGGGAAATGGCTCCAGGAGAAAGATAAAAATACTTCCTGAGATTAAAAAAAAAACAAAACAAAACTGCTGCTGTCTCCTTTTTCTCCATTACTTCAAATCCAGACGGTCAAAAGTGAGTAATTAAATAAAAAAAAAAAAATCCTGGTGTTATTTAAAGTGAACTCGAATAACAACAAAGTGGCACCAACATTAATAGCATGGCATGCAAGTCCCCACGTTGGATTCTGTCACCCAAGTGCCTACCATGCCATACGACTTCCCCGCATAGTCTAGACTCTGTGTTTGGGCGTGTGAAGGTTGTTTTTAGTTTTTTCCCTCTTTTCTGTGCCAAAGAGATTAAAAACTAGCTTGGCTCAGAAACTGTCTTTCACCTTCCTTCTCCACTGTGCAAACAGCTGTAGACGGCACACAGAGTCAGACAAAGCCGCTTGGGGAACTTCAGAGAAGGTCCAGTTTGCGCGCACACGGGCACCAACACAGGTGTGCGGATAGGTGGGCAGTTCTGTGTGTGTGGCGGGTAAACAGAGAGAAAGGTGATAAATGAAAAGAGGCAAAGCTGCATTCCGACATCAGGTGAGCTGCAGAGCCCGGGTACCCGAGGGTCTTCTCTCCACACTTCCTGCTCTGGCTTGCACGTTGCTTCCTCTGTGCGTTCATCACAGGCTTAACAACGTCCACGGCCCAGAGTCAACAGGGCTGTAAAGGGCCCACTTTGTAGACCATGCCCCAGGGGGACAACGGCTGTCCTTGCTTCTGGAGGGGGTGGTGTGTGCCTGTTAAGGGCCACTTACTAGAGTGGATTCAGAAGGGTGCAAGCATGAAGAAAGCACAAATTCACTTTCCAGAAGTTAAATACCTGGTGGAGTAGAAGACAGGCACATGTACAGGCCACTCTATTTCAGGAGTTGCTAACCCGGCTCCCAAGGGACTAGGCAGGCTGGTGTGAGTGGAGGAACTGAACTGAGCAAGACCCCTTGCAAATCAGTGTCCTTGCATTACAGCAAGTGTTACAGCAAGTGATCCCGAGGACAAGCCAAGCGGCACACAGAGAGTTGCAAAATCAAAGTTTACTCGCCGGCGGGCTCAGAGGGGCCTTGCCACCAAATGCTGAGCCCCGTCTACCCGATTTTTTCCACTTTTATTAAGTTACAGTGGTCTGGGGGCTAGGGTGTCAGGTGGTTAATGCCTGCCAGGTAATAGGTTAGTTGATGTGTTGTTACAGCAGAATTGACCAGGAACACACTGAGACGCACATGGAAATATGGCAAAACAGGTTTACACACGCCGGTGGACTCAGAGGGGGATTTTTCCTCCCAAATTCTGAGCCCCAAATAAAGAACATAGCAGTCTTTTATACATTTTGCTTAGGGAGGGAGTGGGGCACAGTTAATGAGTGAGGAAGTGGGGCACAGTTACAAAGAGGGAGGGAGTGGGGGAAAGTTACAATGAGGTTATCTTTAGCAGGGGCAGGGTCTTGAGCCACTTTGGGGCCTGCAAGCAGTTTACAGAGGCGAGAGTGACAGCTGTTTGGGGAGGTAGCAAGGAGATTTGTCAGCGGAATTTTCCACTTCAGTGTCAGATAATAGATTTTGTGTTATGCGGATGTGCCAGGTAATAGATTAGTTGATGGGCCATGTAATAGGTTAGTATTATGCTGATGCGGGTCTTCCATGAGGGGTGGGGGTCTCAGGTGGCTGATGTGCCAAGTAACAGATGGGGGTTTTCCTTAATATTCCCCCCTTTGATGCCCTTATACATCTACGATAGGGCATCATTTCCCAGTGGGTGTAGTAAGTCCAACAAGCTGGCTTGCCCCTTGGGGCTATACAGGTTCAAATATCACCTATAATGGTGCCAGTCCAGTATTTCTTTCCCCCGCTGCGGCACACCTCAGCCTGACTATACCATGTCTTTGGCATGTAGGTGTGGACTGTGAAACCTCCTGTGGTCCAGAAGCCTCGAGTAATCCCATTAGTAGAGGGAATCCAAGTCCTAGCATAACAAGCCTCAGGGCAGGGTTTCTCTGCCATAGTTGTTAGGGCGAGTTCCCCAACCAGGAGGAGGGTAGGAGCTGAGGCAGGAGTAGACATCCTATAATGAGCTAAAATACCACAGTTAGAGACGCCCTCTGCAGTCCCGTCCAATCTCCCGGAGCTACCACGGAGAGTCCAATCCCCAGTAAAGTCACTGCAACCCCAATGAGGGCCGGGGCCAGTGGTCCCATTTACTCCTGTTCAGTCCTGGATGTGGCTTCCTCATTGGGAGACGGTTAAGCTGGATCTTTAGTGGGTTCTTCTGGTCCTGATGTGCAGTCCAGAGATCAGTTTCGTTGTCTGGTTCAGCCTTTTTCACCCGGGAGCGATGGATCCATGGAGTGATACCTGCAAATTTAACAGCAGTGGGAGTAACTAGTATCACAGTATGGGGACCCTTCCAGGTGGGCTCTAGGGATGTTCTTTTCCAGTCCTTTACCCAGACTAGGTTCCCAGGTTGGTGGGGGTGGACAAGGAGACCCAGGGTGATAGGGTTTTTTTGAGGACGGTGTGGTGGATATGGTGCATAGTTTTGGCTAAGGCTTGGAGGTGTGTGTTTCTATTCAATTCCCCTGGTTGTCTAATGTCTCCCCTTAATCGCTTGATGAGTGGGGGAGGTCTACCGAACAGGATTTCAAAGGGAGAATATCCCGTGGGCCCCGGGGTGCACCTGACTCTGAACAGGGCTAGGCTTAGCATGTGTACCCAGGGTAACTGTGTTTCCTGACATAGCTTCGCTAGAGTGGTCTTGAGGGTCCGGCTCATGCGCTCCATTTTCCCTGAGCTCTGTGGCCTGTAGGCTGTATGTAGTTTCCATTTGATTCTTAGTGCCTTGGTGAGGGTTTGCATGACCTCCGCAGTGAAGCCTGGTCCATTGTCACTGCCAAAGGAGAGTGGCAGACTGTACCTGGGGATGATTTCTCTCAGTAGAAGCTTTGCCACTTCCCTAGCCTTTTTGGTCCAGGTAGGGACTGCCTCGACCCAGCCTGAGAAGGTGCATATCACTACCAGTGGGTATTTATAGCCCCGACGTGGTTTTACTTCTGTGAAATCAACTTCCATGTCCTTGAACGGAGAGGTTCTGGTGTACTGAATTCCTGGGGCGGGTATCGGCCTCACCGCTGCATTGTTTTAGCACAGGTCTGGCAGCGGGTGCTGACTGCTGCAACGATGGGCGGGAGTTTGGCAATGTAGTAGTACCAGGTGAGTAGCTGCGTGAGGGCTGTTTTCCCTAAGTGAGTCAGGTTGTGATGTCAGGAGACAATAGAATATGCTAATTTATTGGGGATAAAGATGTTACGGTTCTGTAGGTACCACCAGCCATCTGCGTTCTTCCTGGCCTTCTCCCACTCTGCCCACTGGTTCTCTTCTGGGGTATATTTTGGTTCTTCGGGCCACTCAGGTGCCAACAAGAATTGGCATTGGGTTGGAGCATTGTCCTCTGAACATTCTTGGGTGGCTGCAACTTTGGCTGCTTGGTCTGCCAGGTGATTGCTGGTGGCAATTGGATCTGTGCCTTTTTGGTGCCCTCGAGAGTGGATGACCGCAATTTCTTTTGGCTCCCAAACTGCCTCCAGCAGTTGGAGGATTTCATCCCTATTTTTGATCTGCTTTCCACCTATAGCCAGCAGTCCTCTCTCCCTGCATATTGCCCCATGGATATGTATTGTTGCAAAGGCATATTTAGAGTCTGTGTATTTGTGTGCCTTCTTACCCTGGGCATGCCTGAGGGCTTGGATGGGGGCCCATAGCTCCACCCTTTGTGCCGACCACCCTTGGGGCAAAGGAGCTGACATGATGACCTCATCGACTGTGGTGACTGTGAAGCCCGCCAGTTGTCTCACATTCTGGATACAACTACTGCCATCCGTGTAGAGTTCCAAGTCTGGTGCTGGTAGAGGACTATCTCTCAGATCTGGCCAGCTGGCATAGACCTCCTCTACCTCCTCAGTGCAATCATGGTCTGGGAGCCCCGGCTCATTGGGTAGGAGGGTGGCAGGATTCAAGGTTTGTATAGTCTCCAGGGTGACCCGCGGATTTTCCGATAGCAGTCCTTGGTATTGTGCTAACCGGTTGCTTGAGAGCCACCGGTGCCCTGAGGTGTTCATTAGAGATATTACTGTATGAGGGACTCACACATGGAGGTTCTGTCCCAGTGTGAGTTTGTCTGCTTCCTCGACTAGCAGGACGGTGGCCACCAGTGCGTGGAGGCAAGGTGGCCATCCCACCACTCCCGGATCCAATTGTTTTGATGAGTAAGCCACTTGTCTCTGTACGGGCCCACAGTTTGAGTCAAAACCCCCAGAGCCACTTGTTTCTTCTCGTGGACAAACAGGTTAAAGTCTTTGGTGAGGTCCAGTAGCCCCAGTGCAGGGGCTCTTTTTAGTAAGTCTTTATTTCTTGGAAAGCCCTTTCCTGACTCTCGGCCCATTCCAATTCTTTGTTCTCAGGCCCGCGTAGGGCCTCGTACAGAGGCTTGGCCTTTAGGGAGAAACTTGGGATCCAGATGCGGCAGAATCCGGCCACGCCAAGGAATTCTCTGAGTTGTCGCTGACTGGTCAGCCTGGGCATTGTACAGATGGCGTGCTTCCGCTCATGTCCCAGTGTCTGGCGCCCCTGAGTGATGTGGAAACTGAGGTACTTCACCTGCCACCTGCAGGTCTGTGCCTTTTTCCAGGAGACTTTGTATCCCTTGTCAGTGAGCAATTGGAGCAGGCACCGGGTTCCCAGGTGGCAGCCTCCTCTAGTGGGGCTTGCTAGAAGGAGGTCATCGACATACTGTAGAAGTGTGCAGCGGGTTTCTTCTTGCAGAAAGGAGATGAGGTCAGTGGCTAGAGTCTCCCCGAATGGAGTTGGTGAGTTTTTAAATCCCTGTGGTAGTCGCATCCAGGTCAGCTGGGTTTTCCTTCTAGTCTGAGGATCCTCCCACTCGAAGGTGAACAGGGGCTGGCTCTTCGGAGTGAGTTGCATGCAGAAGAAGGCATCCTTTAAATCCAGGCAGGAGAACCAGGCAGCATCAGGAGGAGTGAGGCCCAGGAGGGTGTATGGATTTGGTACCACTGGGAGGAGAGTCACTGTCGCCTCATTAATCAGTCACAGGTCTTGGATGGGGCAGTATCCACCTCCGTTGGGCTTTTTGACTGGCAGGAGGGGAGTGTTCCACAGGGATTGGCACTCCACCAAAATTGCCTCCCACTTAAGCCTATTGATGCATTCCTGAATTCCCTGTCAAGCCTCCTTGGGGATGGGGTACTGCTGTCTCCTGGTCGGTTGGGCTCCCAGTTTCATCTCGATCACCAGGGGTGCATGTTGGTATGTAAGACTGGGGGAGGGGGTTGTCCTCTGCCCAGACCAACAGAAAATCCTGCCGGAAGTCAGGCAGGTTCTGTTCCTCTTTAGCCTCATCGTATGGCTTCCGTTCCGATTCCCGGGGCAGGGTGACAGCCATTATGGGAGTATCTGGGTCACTGAGCGTGAGGCTCCTCGTCCCTTCTGGATGGAAGGTGATCTGGGCTTCCAGTTTGCTCAGGAGATCTCGACCTAAGAGGGGAATGGGGTAGTCTGGTATGTATAGGAATTCATGTCTTATCTGGTGACCCCCTGTCTGGCATATTTGGGATTGGTAGAAGGGTCGAGCTACTCGAGCTCCAGTGGCTCCCACAATAGTGGTTTCCCACTTTGTAAGTGGAGCCACCGGGGTTATTACCACCAAGTGTTCTGCCCCAGTGTCCACCAGGAACGTTATTGGTCGCCCCCCTTCCAATACGACCATGGGGCCAAGAGTCAGAGAACCCAGTTGGTCCTATTCTGAGTCAACCCCAGTGAGACTGATGAGGTCCTGGGTCTCCAGTTCCTGCTGGAAGCCCCTGGGCAGGTTCTTGTTCGGTGGTGAGTGGTTTCTTTTGTTGGGGCATTCATGCTTCCAGTGACCAAACTCCTTACAGTAGGTGCACTGGTCAGGCTTCAGGGTCTGTCATCTCCTGGGTCCTCTTTCCCATGGTGGGCCAAGTTTCTTGGCTGGGTCAAGTTTTCTGAGGGCAGCAGCCAGGAGAGTGGCTTTCTGCTTCATTCTCTTGTCATTCTCCCTCTGGGCGGTCTGGTCTCAATTAACATAGACCTTCTGGGCCACTTCCATGAGCTGCATGATGTTCATTCCTACAAACCTGTCAAGTTTCTGGAGTTTCTGTCAGATGTCAGTATAGGACTGCCCAATAAATGCAGCATTCACCATCTGCTGATTTTCGGCTGCCTTTGGGTCTAAGGGTGTGTAGACTCGGTGGGCCTCACAAAGGCACTCGTAGAATTCACTCGGTGATTCCTCCAGCTTCTGGGTGATCAGAGACTTTGTTCATGCTGGTTGGTTTTCTGGCTCCCTCCCAGACCCCGTGGAGGAGAGCTTCCCAATACCTTCCAAGTGCCTCTTGTCTGCTCAGGGAGTTGAAATCCCAATCTGGGATGGTCTCGGGTGCTGCTCTCTGTGCCCACTGCTCCATGTCCAAGGTCCCTGATGGAGCCTGGTCCTTGAGCCACCTCCGGGTCCCAGCTACAATCCAGTGTCATTCTTCCATGTTAAAAACGGTCAGAAGGAGCTGGCAGCAGTCTTCCCGAGTGGGATGGTGGGTCTGAAAGATGGATTCCAGGAGATCAATGAGGACCTGAGGTTTTTCAGAGTATGGAGGGGTGTGGTGCTTCCAGTTCAGAAGGTCAGTGGTGGAGAAGGGCTGGTAGTACAGGACTGGCTGACCTGGCTGAATGGATCCATCATCCGTAACCTGAATTGGACCTCGCACCTCACGCAGGGGCATCTGGAGGGCTGAAGTTGGGGCCTGAGCTGACCATACCAGGCAGGTGATGGGAGTATCAGCACCAGGTTGGTCTGGAACTGGTGGTGGGGAGACTGACGGTGACAGGGTATCTGGTGGATTCGAGGGTACTTCAGGAGGTGTCATGGTGGGGTTGTAGGGTGGTAATGGTGGATCCTCTTCAGGAGCTTCCTAATAGATGGGTTTGGACAGTTTGGAGTCTCTGGTCCTTTGGGCCACAAAAATCCTGCTCTGTCCCTTATTAGCCCAAGGGGGCATGGTCTGAGCAATCTCTAGCCATGAATCTATGTAAGGGAATTGGTCAGGGTGGCCAGGAGTCCCAGTCACAATTCTCCAAACTGCTCACATGGTGGGGAGATGTAAGGTTCCTGTTGCAGGCCAGTCGACCCCAAATGTGGGCCATTCATGTTCACAGAGGGCCCTAAGCCTAATGGAACTCAGTGTGATGCCATAATCTCCCGTGAAACCCTTCTTAAAGTTCTTTAACATGCATTTAAGGACTGCAGGCTTAGATTCTACGCCACCCATCCTAGTCGCTTGAACGGTGTCGCAGCTTAAAAGACAAAGGTAGGGGTTCTCTCAGGTGCCCGCCTGGCTGTGTCCCTCTTGGTAACTTAGGTGCATCTTAGTGAAGGTGTCCCTATATAAACCCCAGGCCTGGTCGCTCCCTTTAGGGGAGTGAATCACCATATGCCCTATGATGCCGCTGCAGAACCACAGGTGAGGACCCACTCAAGGCCCGTAGCCGTAGGGGTGGGACCACAGTCACTCTTTGCTCACTCTTCACTCACGCATTCAGACAGGCAGAGGGTACACATTCCTGCCCTGGGAATTCCCTGCACTCAGGAGGTGATCAAGCTCCTCTTCCGTCATCTGACGGACCTGACTCGGGCGGGTCCCGGCACCTTACCTGGTCCTATGCCTCCAGTCCTGATTTGACTTGTCCTTCCTTCTGGCATGTCCGGGTGAGTTCGGGACCCCGCAGCCAGCGGGAGCTCCCGAGGAGCGAAGATATTCCGCAAAATAGCGGTTGGTGCTGGTTTGCTTCTGTCACTGAGGTCCCTCAGGTTGCTGTGCCCATCCCTGAACCAGTGGCTTCAAGGGGCCAGCACGGTCGGTTTTCCCGGTCAGAGAACCAAAATGTTACAGCAAGTGTTACAGCAAGTGGTACCGAGGACAAACCGAGGGGCACACGGAGAGTCGGAGAATCAAAGTTTATTCCCAGTGGGCCCAGACAGGCCTCGTCACCAAATTCCGAGCCCCGTCTACCTGATTTTTCCCACTTTTATTAAGTTGTGGTGGTCTGGAGGGTAGGATGTCAGGTGGTTAATGCCTGCCAGGTAATAAGTTAGTTGATGTGTCAGATAATAGATTTAGTGTTATGCTGATGCGCTAGGTAATAGATTAGTTGATGTGCCAGGTAATAGGTTAGTATTATGCTGAGGCGGGTCTTCCGTGAGGGGTGGGGGTCTCAGGTGGCTGATGTGCCAAGTAACAGATGGGGGTTTTCCTTATCATTTGTGCCCCCTCCAAAAGGGGACCAGAGACTCAGGTCTTCCTGATTGTTGCCATGCAATAAAGCGGTACAGGATGGCCAGGTTGCTAGGGTGGAAAGGCTGGTAGGCTGGTAGGTGCTCACGGCACGAGTGCAGAAAGATTTCTCACACAGAGATTGAGATCCGTCAAAGTCAAAAGTTTATTTTATCCTTTAGAAGAACAGAGAGAATTGGCGAGGGTGGGGGAGAGCAGGGAGACATCCTGAAGAAATAGAAGGGGAAGACAGCAGGGAGGCCAAGTGACTTGCTGCCTTTATGGGGACAAAGAAAAAATAGTAATTGTTGTGGAGTAATTGGTAGGTAGCAACAACATGTCAAATTGTCCATCTTTCTTGTTTCTTCTGTTCCTAGAGACTTGGTTACCTCTGAGATGTAGTCAGGCCTATCACAGGGGATGTGATTTTGCCCCTGAGATATGCTTTTGGGCAGGAAAGGAAGGCCTGGAGTTTAGCCCCCTGCTGTGTGTCCAGAAGCTTCTCAGGAACTCCTTGAGGCTGTAGAAACAACTTCTAACATCTATGAGCTGGGGAGTGCAGAGGAAGATTTACGTTTCCTTTGGCTCTTTTCAGATGCTAGCAAAAACAGAGTCCCCACAGGTTGCCTGCTGCAGAGAGAGCAGAGAGAGTTCATAGGATTGATCTTTAGCTGTTATTAGAAAATTGGATGTTTTCCTGCTATTTCGGCAAGGCCACCCTCACACAGATCTTCTGCTTTTTAAAGAGAAACCCAAATGTGGTTTTGTGCATGTATGAAATTTCCAAATGCTGATATTTTGGCAACTGATTCCATTTTTTTAAGAAAATCAGTGTGCAGGCCGAATGTAGTACAAAGGAGGACTAGGCTCGGCCATGGTTCAGGTGATATCTCTAATCCGTAAAGTATGAAAAGCCATCAAGGACTAGAGAGGAGAGAAGATAGAGACAGAGACAGAGACTAATTCCACTAATTCCAAGGTGTGTGTTGGGGGGGGACGGTTAGAGAGGAGAACTTCACAGTGTGGATGAATCTGAAGTGACTCTTGAAAGATGAGTTGGGCAAGCAGAAAAGTAGAGGGGAAAGCATCGCTGGCAATAGGAACAGCATGTCCCAAAGCACAGCGGAATGTACATAGGGTGAGGGCTGTCACAGGACAGAGACTGGACCCTTCTGGCCATTGCAATGCTTCCTGTCCTTTGTAGGCCACCGAAGCTCATGAGAGCTCCATATGAGACACCATATGGGCAGACAGGGAAGAACTGAGGTTAGGCCGTGTCTCAATTCTTAGGGCCTTAGTGCAAATCTAGGGAGAGACTATTTGGGCAGGAGGGGGTGGGGGTGGGAGGGACACAGGGAGAAGGCATTCCTGGACTTCTCCCTTGCTGCAGTGCCTGGATAGGGACAGATGTGTCTGTTTGTCTAAGGTGGATCTCATCTGCCCTGCCAACTGCTGCCAGTACCACCAATATCCACACATGTGGAAAAAAGTCAGGGGCACAGAAGGGCAGCATGGAGAAGACGTATATTCTCAGGAAGCATCCACCGCATGTGGCCGGTGGAGTGAAGAGGTGACTCCATGTCACCACATGTTAAAGGTTGGTTGGGGACAACTTCAGTGTTTCACAGGTCTAAGACATATATATTACATACACACACACACAGACATATAGAATTAAAAATATATCCGTTTTGCATTGAGAGTCACAAAAGAGTTGCATATAAAAAAGATGTCACTGTGTGGATGCATTCATTCCAACATCTGTGAATCAGCCATCCTGTAGTTACAGAGATGAGCCTCATAGGACTTAGTGGTAGGAGCCTTTCATGAAGACTAACTGCCCTAAAGAATTATATCCCTTCCAAGGTAAGGTGAGAAAACAGACCACACTTTTCCCCACTACCTAATGCATGAACAGTTTTGCTCATTCAATTCAATCATTCAGCATTTATTGAGAGCCAGGCACTGGGCCCTGTCTTGGGAATACAAACATAAAATATGACCCCTCTCTTTGAAGAGCTCCTATTCTAGTTCATCCACTCACTGCTTCTGAGCAGAACTTCAGACACTTGACTCTGTCCAGAAACTAATAACTGGAGTGGGCTTGCAGAGACAGACAGCTGTGTCTATCAGTTATTCTAGTTGTTGCTTAATAGTGAGAAAGTACTTGCGCTGTATTCTTAGAAACAGAGGGAGACTCACTGAGCCACATAGGACTCAATCCAGAGCACTGATAACACTTAACATTTCTACAGCTTTCTACCATGTTTTCCTGATTTCCAATCTCACCTCCACCAGAAGCCTGGGAATTAGGGATTATCTCCATTTTATAGATGAAAATACTGAGGCTGCACTGACAGAAGGCACTTGTCCCAGATCACTCAGCTAATAACGGCAGAGACAAGGTTGGGACCCTTTTTTCTGGCTCCCAATCTGATGCTGATGCTATTTCCTCAGTATGGGCAGTTCTCAAACTTGACTGTGCCTGACCACCACCTGGGGGGCTTGCTTCCTGGCAGCAGCCAGCCCGGAGCAAAGCCTGGCTTGCTTAAACACTCTGCGGAATCACCTTACACAAGCCCTGATCCTTTAAAATATCTAACACGCTCTTCCTGAGATGCCCCATGATTCCCTGCGGTACACGTTCTCTCTCGCTGAATGAGTAATAAACTGTGTTTAACTACAGGTATATTCCTGGTAGTCTCTGATTTCACAACTCTAACATCCCAGACTCACCAGTCAGGGGAGGAGAAAGGGAGAGAAGATGAGGATATGCTCATCCCACACTTTTTCTCTCCCCTCCATAGAGACTTGGGGAGCGAAGAATGAGCATCGCCTCCACAAGCAGTTACCTGCTGGACGCAGCTGAGGCTGAAGGCCTTCCATCTCTTCCCACCAGCTGGTCCCCTCTGTGTGGCCTGCAGGTGATGGGACAGTCTCAGCTCCCTCTTTCAGCTCCTTAGCTCTTCAGGCAACTTCACCTGCCTAGTGTCCTTCCATGGTCCTGTTGTTGACATCCAACCTCCTGGGAAAAATCAAATTAAACACTGCAACAGAAAGGCTTCTAATGAATGAAGGTGCAAACCAAACACAGCAATGCCTAAAACAGCTACCGCCAGGATGGCTTACTCACCCAGAGGAAGAAGTGAGCGAGGGAAGGAGCAGGTGGAGGGCCGTTTGCAGCGCTGGCATTGCTTCAGCCATCAGACAGGGAAACTCCAAGTGTAAGGTGAGTACTTCTGATGAAGGGACCTCTGCCATAGCCACCATCTAGGGACTCCCGCCTATGTGCCAGGCACCAAGTAGGCACCTTACCCACGAAGCCTCATTCAACCCTCAGAAAAAACCCTTTGCAGAAGAAAGTGTTTTCACTACCATTTTGCTCCTGAGAAAAACGGGACTCAGCGATGCTAAAGATTTGCTTAGGCTTACACAACAAACAAGGTCGGTCTGCCACCGAATTCCACACACCAAACCACTGCCATGTGCCCTCCCACCATCCCCAGAAGTCTACACTATTTTAAATGCTCTGGCTAACTACCTAATCACTACTTTTTTAAAGAACATTTTATTATGTTAACCAAACCTCTACTCTGCAATTAACTCTAATTACACAAGCAATTAAATTGGGAGTAAGATTATTTTGCAGTTTAAAGCTATTTATGCTGACACTAAATTTTCCTCTATCTAATTAATTCTTATTTCTTGGTTCTAATTGTTATTTAATTAACAGACTTTCTAACTCTACCTGCACATTTTTTAAGTACTATTTTGTCCCTGCACTCATATACCTGAGCATATCACATCTGCTTTGATGAGATGTCCAAGGAGGAGAAAGAAGAATCAGCCAATTCTGTTGAGTTACCTGCAAACAAAGCTGGGTTTGATCAATTTGTTGTTTGAAGGTAGGGAGGAAATAATTCCAACACATGGGCTTTGTTAATACAATTTATAGTGTATTGAGTACTCTATCTGATTAATTAATCCAATAGCACTAGTATAAAATATGGGGTTTTCAACAGGGTCACTCAAGGTCCTAGAACTGTCTTCGATATTAGAGAATATCTCAATAGGAACTGTCTGCAGACCTATAGGCTGCATTAATTTATTTCTGGCTTGGAATCATGCCAATTTAACACAAATCTGTCAACAATGGCTTTATCATCAGCGATTGACTCATGCCAATCAGAAACTCTGATTGGATGTTGATGAAGCCATAGGGCTAGGTGCTGATTACAGGGCTGAAGTTTGGATAGTCATGGGCTATGAGTGGATAAAACTTTAATAAATGTTCCTTGGGTGTGATACATTTTGAAATCGCTGACTTAACCATGGGTCAACATTGGTCAGAAATTTACCTTGCAAATATTATCTTATCTAGCTCTTTATTTTCTGTCTTTAAACTTCTTCTGAGCGTATCCCGCAAGACTTATTCCTTCTATATCCACTGCCAGGTCCCTTTGACCCTTCCTCATAAACTCGCTTTTGGGCCGTAACTACGGTTAGGAGTTTTTCACTCTTGAACTAGTCCAAACTCAGTCTCCAATGAGACATTGCAAATATTGCACGGAGAATACTTATACTACAAAATTGTTGTGTATCAAAAATTCAAGTTTAACTATGTGTCCTGTATTTTTACTTGCTAAATCTGGCAACCCTCTCTCTAATGGTTTAGGAAACCTATTCTGTTGGAGAAAAAGATGGTCCCTTCCCAAAGCACCTTTGTAAGTGACCTTGTTCTTATGTTTTATAGAATTGGAATTAAATAAAAATGTAAAAGACACTTTAAAAACAAAGGTTTCCAACCTTTCCAAATATGAGGACTCCTTTAGTATATATAAATATCGTAGACTCTTACATGACAGATGTTTTAGTGGGTAAAAAAAAAATGAAAAAATGTGTATTTAAGGAAAGCTTTCATGATAGGTTTGTCTTGAAATGCTAATAATTTTTACTGAAGTCTTTTCCTTGACTCCTGGGGATACTGAAATATCCATTTCCCCATGGAATAAAATCATAGCAGAAAGAGAACAGTGAGGAATTTCTTTTTTTTTATTATTTCAGAATATTACTGGGGTACAAATGCTTTGGTTACATAAATTGCCTTTGCACTACCCAAGTCAGAGCTATACGTGTGCCCTTACCCCAGGCAGAATGCACCGCACTCATTAGGTGTGAATTTACCCATCCTCCCATCCCCCTCCCACCTGCCCAACACCCAGTGAATGTTACTTCCCATATGTGCACATAAGTGTTGATCGATTAGTACCAATTTAATGGTGAGTACATGTGGTACTTGTTTGTCCATTCTTGTGATACTTCACTTAGAAAAATGGTCTCCAGCTCCATCCAGGATAATACAAGAGGTACTTCACCATTTTTTATGGCTGAGTAGTACTCCATGGTGTAAATATACCACATTTTATTAATCCATTCATGTATCAATGGGCACTCAAGTCTCGAGTTGTTTCCACATCTTTGCAATTGTGAATTGCACTGCTATAAACATTTGAGTGCCAATGTCTTTTTTACAGAATGACTTTTTTTTCCTTTGGGTAAATACCCAGTAGTGGGATTTCTGGATCAAATGGTGGCTCTACTTGCAGCTCTTTGAAGTATATTCATATTATTTTCCACAGAGGTTGTACTAGTTTGCAATCCCACCAGCAGTGTATAAGGGTTCCTATCTCTGCTCATCCACCCCAACATTTGTTGTTTGGGGACTTTTTGATAAAAGCCATTCTCACTAGAGTTAAGTGATATCTCATTGTGGGTTTGATTTGCATTTCCCTGATAATTAGAGATGTTGAGCATTTTTCATATGTTTGTTGGTCATTAGAATATCTTCTCATGAAAAGTTTCTGTTCATGTCCTTTGCCCACTTTTTAATGGGGTTGTTTGATTTTTCTCTTGCTGATTTTCCTGAGTTCTATATAGACACTAGCTATCAACCCTTTATCCGAGGTATAGCATGCAAATATTTTCTCCCATTCTGTAGGTTATCTATTTGCTCTCATGATAGTTTCTTGGCTGTGCAGAAGCTTTTTAATTTGATGAGGTCCCGTTATTTATTTTTGTTGTGATTGCTCCTGGGAATCTTCTTCATAAATTCTTTGCCTAGGCTGATGTCTATGAGAGTTTTTCCAATGTTTTGTTCTAGAATTCTTATGGCTTTTTGCCTTAAGTTTAAGTCTATTATCCATCGTGAGTTGATTTTTGTGAGAGATGAGAGGTGTGAATCCTGTTTCAGTCTTCCACATGTGGCTATCCAGTTTTCCCAGCATCATTTATTGATTTTCGTGGTTGTTGTTTTTGTTGTTGAGATAGAGTCTCACTCTGTCACCTTGGGTAGAGTGCAGTGGCATCATGTAGCTCACTGCAATGTCCAAACCTGGGTTTAAAGTGATCCTTCTGCCACAGGCTCCCAGGTAGCTGGGACTGCAGGCCCACACTGCAATGCCTGGTTGGGCTTTTTTTTCTCCTTTCTTTTGGTAGAGTGGGGGGTTTTCTTTTTGCTCAGGCTAGTCTCGAACTCTTGAGCTCAAGCAATGCTCCCACCTCAGCCTCCCAGAGTGCTAGGATTACAGGCATGGCCCACCATGTCTGGTCCCAGCACCATTTCTTGAATAAGTATTCTTTTCCCCAGTGTATGTTTTTGTCTGCTTTGTTGAAGATCAGGTGGCTATATGAGGATGGTTTTATATCTGGGTTCTCAGTCCTGTTCCATTGGTTTATGTCTTTGTTCCTGTGCCAGTACCATGCTGTTTTGGTTGCTATAGCCTTGTAGTATAACTTGAAGTCTGGTAAATTGATGTCTCCCAATTTGTTCTTTTTGCTTATGGTTGCTTTGGCTATACAGGGTCTTCTCTGGTTACACACAAAGCATAGAATTACTTTTTATAGATTTGCCAAAATGATGTCGGTATTTTAATAAGGATTGCATTGAATCTGTAGATTGCTTTGGGCAGTATAGACATTTTAACAAAGTTGATTCTGCGATCCATGAGCATGGTATGGTTTTCCATGTGTTTATACCCTCTGCTATTTCCTTCCTCAGTGTTTCATAGTGCTCCCTATGGAGGTCTTTTGCCTCCTTAGTTAAATATTTTCTTAAGTATTTTATTTTCTTTGTTGTTGTTGTGAAAGGTATTGAGTCTTTGATTTGGTTCTCAGTTTGACTGTTGTTGGCATATATAAATGTTACTGATTTGTGTACATTGAGTTTGTAACCTGAGAATTTGCTGAATTTATTTATCAATTCCAGTAGTCTCTTGCAGAATCTTTGGAGTTTTCTAGATATAAGATCATATTGTCAGCAAAGAGTGATAGTGTGACCTCTTCTGCCCCCATTTGGATACCTTGATTTCCTTCTCCTGTCTGATTGCTCTGGCTAGGACTTCCAGCACAATGTTGAATAGAAGTAGTGATAGATGGCAACCTTGTCTGGTTCCAGTTCTAAGTAGGAATGCTTTCAATTTTTCCCCATTCAGTATGATGTTGGCTGTGGGTTTGTCATATATGGCTTTCATAATATTGAGGTATGTTCCATCTATGCCTATTTTGTTAAGAGTTCTTATCATAAAAGCATACTGAATTTTATCAAATGCCTTTTCTGCATCTATTGAGAGGCTCATACGGTCTTTGTTTGTCTATTGAGAGATAAGCCTTCTGAGTTCCAAAAGCCTGATATGTGCATTTAAAACCATGACCTGAAGAGTACTGAATGTCAAGAGACCACATGATTTAAAAGCAGGGATTCCTATTTCCTAAGGGAAATAAAAAATCCTTAGGGGAAAAAAGTAAAATTAGTGGGGGGACTTCTGTCTTCAACTGTAGCATATATACAGCTTAAAAGTCATCACTCCTGTCCTTAAAACAAGGAAAAAGCTGAAAAAACTAAAAATAAATGACTCTTCTTGGATCTATCTGAGAGCTGAAGTTTGATGGCAAATTATCACCTGCAAATCTGGAGAGACAGATTGAGTCTACAGAGTCATGGCCAAAGTCATTGAGCTGGAGCAGAAGCAACTTCAGCAGAACCCACTGGAGGCTGAGTTTGGACTAGTTCAATAGTGATAAACTCCTGCAGTATTCAGGCTGAGGGGGCCCCTTGCACTTTCATGAATTTTTCCTTCAGGGAACTCAGCAAGTTTTCAAAGTGAAGAGTCAAGAGAAATCCCGTTGTTGCCCTGGCAGGTGGAGGGCAAAGGTAAGAAGGCCAGGGGAGAGAAAGTAAACCAAGAAAGGTGAGGCACCCAGAGTGTTTTTTATAGGGAAGACTAGTCTGCAGGGGAATATTTTATCAGAGCCTTTTCCCACCTGGAGAAGGGCATTTCCTAACTCCACACCCTTCTTGCCTTCCTGTCTCACCTCAGCTGGAGTGGGGTGGGGGGCTGGGGGAGTAAGTAACACTTGTACAGGTCACAACCCAGGGACACAGACCCAATAAGAGACTGAGATTTAACCATAAGATTAAGATAGAATGCACCTACTCCCCCACACATTACCCTGTATCATCAAGGCTCTAGTATAACCCCAGTGGATTATAGGTAAAAGAACTGCAAAGACACAGACTCTATCTGAGAAAAAGCACAGAGGGAAGACCAAAGATTAGAGCAAAGACAAAAAACAGAGATATTAGAGGAGTCTGAAGCCTCTTATACCTACAGCTACAACAGACATTAAACACAGCCTAACTCTGAGTCTATAAGAGATATAAGGGATATTTACCTCAGTTCCTATTACCCAATACACCATGCCCAAATTTGAAACAAAACTTCAAGTCATGCTAAAAGGGATAGAAAAATCACACAATAAATGCATTGTGTAGTAACAAATAAGCATCAACAACAGATTCAGATATAATGCAGATTTTGCAATTATCAGACAAGGAATGTCAAAGA
The DNA here is from genome assembly GCA_004363605.1 of Indri indri. Lineage (NCBI taxonomy): Eukaryota > Metazoa > Chordata > Mammalia > Primates > Indriidae > Indri > Indri indri. Next base: position 28,168 of record RJWJ010010890.1, on the reverse strand, counting down.
ACTGTGATTAATACGCTAAGGATTCTAATGGGAAAAAATTCAAGAAAAAGTGGATGATATAAACAGAGAGATTGAAACTGTAAGAAAGAATTGAAAGAAAATGTTAGAAATAAAAAACAGTGTAATAGAAATAAAGAATGTCTTTGATGGCTCATCAGTAGATTTGACATGGTTGAGGAAAGCATCAGTGAGCTTAAAGATAGGATAATAGGAACTTCCCAAACCACAGCAAAGAGTTAAATGAACGATAATGACATATTATAACATCCGAGAACTGTGGGGCAATTTCAAAAAGTGCAACATATACATAATTGGAATATCAGAAGAAGAAGAAGAAAGAAAGAATGGAACAAAAGAAATAATGGAAGTCATAATGGCTGAGAATTTTCCAAAATTAGTGACAATCACCAAACCACAGATCCAGGAAGCTCAAGGAAGAGCAAGCAGGATAAATACCAAAAAAAATCTATACCTGGACATATCATAGTCAAACTTCAAAAAACTCAAAGAGAAAGAGAAAAGCAGCAGAGGAAAAAGACACCTTACCTATAGAGAAACAAGGATGAGAATTACAGTGAACTCATCAGAAAGCATGCAAGCAAGAAGACAGTGGAGTGAAATATTAATATTTAAAGTGTTCAGAGAAAACATCACCAACCTGGGATTATATAGTCAGTGAAATTATCCTTCAAAACTTAAGAAGAAATAAAGGCTTTCTCAGACAAACAAAAACTGAGGGAATTATTTGCCTGCAGACCTGCCCTCCAAGAAATGTTGAAAGAAATTCTTCAGGGAGAAGGAAAAATTATATAGGTTAGAAATTCAGATCTTCATAAAGAAGGTAAGAGTGTTAAAGAAGGAATAAATTAAGACATAACAAAATCATTTCTTTTCCTTATCTGTAATTGATATAAAAGTATATATATATATATAATTGGGTGATCACAGCATATGGATAAGTGAAATGAATGACAACAGCGTTATAAGGGATGGGAGGAAGAAGTGGGAGTTCTCTGTTTCGAGGTACTCATGGCCCAGGGACACAGACCCACACTACACATCTTCATGCAGTATAGTGTTATTTGAGGGTGGACTTACATTTATTTAAAATACATATTTTAAATTCTAGGAAAACCACTAAAATTTTTAAAAAGAAGTATAGTTGATATGCCAGGAGGGGAAATAAAATGGAATCATATCAAAATTGGTGGAAAACAAAGAAAACATAGATGTTGGTGGTCTTTGAGAAGGAGCCCTATGCCTGGTGCTTTGTCCAGCCCCAAACTGAATTCCAAAGAAGGAAGAGGATAGAAATCCCAACATAATCCGGAGCAGAGGAACATGACCCCTCCATGTCCCTCTCCCCTCCCACTTCCCCAGTAAAGTCCATAGAAATGGCAACATTTCTGGAGCAGAAGTGACCACATGGCAGCATGAGATGCTGCCAGGTTTCCAGAGTGACCAGGGTGGTGTGGTGACCAGGCAGCAGCCGAATGGCCCCTGTGTCCCCTAAGAGGGTCATGTAAGTGGCAGAGAGACATCCTGTGGACATGACGAGGTCTTGAAGTCACAAGGAAGGTCACAGGTGTGACTTGCAAGGACCCACCACTGAAGATCAGTGACCACATGGGAACCAGGGCTTCTCAGTGGATGTCAGCACGGGAGATTGACAACACTGAGCACCAGATGGCCCCACCCCATCCCTCTTGCCAGGTGAAGGTCAGGATCCTGGAAGCCTGCCTGAGACACAGGTGCAACCCTGGAGAAAGGGAGAGAAGATGATCCTACATTGATATTAAATTTCCATCTTCTTTTGGAATGGAAACTCAAAAAAGTAATCGAGGCCAGATGTAGGAAAGGCAAAATCACACTTTTCTAGCTGAGTTAGTGTGCTGAAATTCACACCTCACACACTTCCAGTGAATTAGAGATTTATGAACACAGCATACGTTCGTGTGGAACATACATGTGAAGTTTTTCTCTTGCACTCAGGCTGCAGGCTGGGCTTGTTGCTAAGAGCATCCAGGGATGCCTGTAACCGATTAATCTGCAGCCCTCCTGGTACCCTCAGGCTGGGGAATCACCATTTTACAGGGTCCAAACTGCTTTTTCATCTATAGCAACTCCTGCAAGGAGTGCTTTGTAAATGTCTCACAGGTAGGTGATCCTTTGCAGAAGTCTTGAATATACAGAACAGTGTAGAGGATCCAGAAAGATTTAGAAACCTGGGGATTCTCTCATTCCTTCAGGCAGAGCGCCTGCTGCCTGAAGCAGGTCGAGTGTTTGGAGACCTGAGTTCCAGTTCTGTCTCCATGGTTAACTTTGCCTTGAGCCAGCCATGCTTCCACGAACGTGATTGTCCTCATACTGAAAGTGGAGGTGTTAATAACCTAATTTGGTGTCTTTGTTTCTTTATTTGTACCTGCAAAGATGCAATTTGGTCCATCCTTGGGGGAGACGGACCATCTGAGATAGAATGGAAACCTGTCCTTTCTCCTTTTAGAAATGTGCACCTGAACTTGTTTTTCCTCAGACCACCTGATCCATGGTATTGGCATTAGCTTGGGCATCTGGGCTGAGGGCTGATGAAGCCGTACTCATGCTAACCCCATTTAGTGCCTGCTTCTGGGCAAGCCCTGAGAGCAGGCAGAGCTCAGGGTTGGGGGCCATTTATGGGCGAGTGTGCACTGCACAAGAGCTGACGTTGCTCCTCTGGAGGAAGTGGATTAAATACATCATACAGAGAGCCCTTTACTCCTGCCAGTTCCGCAGTGTTGTGCCCATGTTCAGAGTCACCATCCGCATGAGAAGCACTGCGGCACTGGGATAAGGAGCATGGCGTTAGGCTCCGACAGACTGGCACCCCTTCTCTGCTGCTTGCTGGACTGAGATGTTGAGTCTTAGTTTTTGCATCTGTAAAATGGAAATAATAGCAGTCCCCACCTCATGAGGCTGGCATGAATGAAATAGGACATTGAATGAGAGGTTCCTGCTGCCTTCGAGTTCAGCAGAGACCTACCGGTAGTGAACAATACAATAGATGCCAGGATCCTCCACATCCTAAAGCAAGTGGTTGGCCCTTTACAGGACCTGTTAACAGATTCTGACAGCTGCAGGGACTTTAGCCTGAGAAGTTTGCAAGTGAGAGGTGGTCAGGGCCCCCCACAGGATGTGCAAAGAGGGCTGAGTGGAGTGAGCTCCGCTGTGGGCATGGGGCAGAGTGGGAGGGCTCCGCCCAGGCTGAATGGGGGCCCATGGAGGGGAGCCCGACAGGGAGTTCAGGATTCTGATATTATACTGAACCAGACTTTTTAAAACCTGCCTTGCTGCTTGGGGAGGAGGTGAGACAAGCCTGGGCCCTGGACTCCACGCTCTAGTGCTCCCTCGCACCTCGACCCACCCGGCACGGCAAAGGCCGTCTCAGGGAAGGGAAAACAGCTGCTCCCCACCCCTGCCCAACAGGTGGGCACGACTAAGCGGGAGTGTCGTGTCCGGTCTCCGCCTCATTCTGTTACCCACCCTCACCTCTACGTCAGGCGGCTGACCCGCTACACACAGCAGGACCCGCAATGCTTTTAAGCATCCACAAAATTGTTCCAATTCCTTTTAAAATCAGAAGGAAAAAATGACCTTTTAGGTAGAAGAAAATGTTTTAATGTAGGATATTAATATATTTGTCTTTATGCCAATACAGTTATAACATATAATTTTTAATTTTGTTTTCATGACCGTACAAAGGTAAAATGCCCAGGACCCAGGAGAGTCACAGTGCAGCCTGCCTCTGCGGATTCTGACCACAAATGCTTCGTAGAAATACTACTGCAGGCCTGGAGGAGATGTCAGTCACGTGAGAAGAGGACTCAGATTTATCTCAATCCACCCCAGTCCACGATGCCTGAGATGGGCTTCGAAAATGGCATAAAGTGCAACAGAACAGAAAAAGCTAAGGAGCTAAGAAGGTAAAATTGGGCCAGAGATGGAATTATGGTAGAAAAATATATACCCAAATATCCTGCTCTGAGCTTCCTGTCAGCCAAAAAGAAGAGAGAATTCTAGTCTTGCAGGAGGCCCACAGCGTGGCAGTAAAGGCTCAGAACTCAGGGAAAAAGCGCTGGAGGAGACAGTGGCAGGTAATCAGCTGTGGGGCTTGTTGCTGCCCAGGAGCAGAAAAACATTGCTTACCTACTTTCTGAGGAATATCATCAAACTCCTCAGCACAGCACAGAGTGGCAACGACCAGGTCCCTGCCCACATGTTCGATCTCACCTCCCACTGTGTGCTCTCTCACTCAAGATTCCAGCCATCGACCTTGGTTCAGTTCCGGAGGCTTTGTGCCCGGAGTGCTGTCTACCTGACAAGCTCTTCTCTCTGATCTTGTCCTTCAGATCTCACCTCCAAGGTCAAATTTTCCAAGAGGCCTCCCCCGACCTCCTAGCTGGTAATTCCCCCACCCCCTCTTCTCACTCTGGCATTGCCTCCTTTTACTCTCTTCACAACGATTATTAAACCCTGAAATTGCTGATTGACTCCTCGATTGTTATCTGTCTACCCCACTAGAGTGGAAGCTCCTTAAGACCTTTGCTGTCTAATTTTCTTTTACATCTGTCTGCGTGCTTCGTTTCTGCATTCTTCTTTGTGGAACGCAGCGTTGGTGCAGTAAATGATTATGGAATGCTAGGTGTGTTGTGCACTGACGGTGACGTGTTGCAGCACAGTTTGCAGCTACAACTTTGGGAGTAGGAGCTGGGACACAGCAGAATTCTTCTGTGTAATACTGCATATAAGAATTTACAGTCCCCGGGAGTCCTGAGGAAGGGAGCAGAAGGGAGCATGCACATATTTTTCTTCTATTTACAGGCTACAATTTCCCTCTATGACCAGAGAGAACGTTTTCCCACTGGGCCCTTTTACAGGATGTCTCTGCGGTGAAGGGACTTTCTCACCAAAAAAAAAAAAAAAAAAATCATGTCTCAGTTGAACCCTGACATCCCCAGGCAGGACTCTGACAGTGACTGATCCAGGAGAAAACACCAAGTGGCTGCCACACTTCTGCAGAAATGCTATTTTCTGTGAGTCACTTCCTCTGACTACATCGTAAACTCTGTAAAACATTGAAAACCTGGTTGAGTCAGTCTTGCTCAGAGTGCACTCGTTCCACAGCCTCCTTGGATCCAAGTTTTAGGCTTGATGAGCCGCCCTGAATGCAGCTATATTTAGGCCTCTGCATGCTAATGTTTCTATTTGGTGCTAAGCCCCAAGGAGCAATTCCAAGCGCATCTCCTCTGTCCCCGTCTCCATGGAAACAGTTCTCCCGCTTTGCATGCCAGCCTGAGGAATGAGGAACAACATCAGTGCCACTTTCTTCCTCTCTGAGACTGACATGGAATCTGAGTTTTGCTGTGTCAAACAGGCCCAACCGGATCTCTGCATCCAGTCTTTGGAAGGAAGTCAGTTTGACTTGAGATGGGTCAGGGAGGAACAAGCTTCATACACATCTCCTCACCTCGCTTTTACAGTTTGGGCATCTTTGTCTTCCATATCCTTAGTTTGCATGCTTTATAAAGCTGGGATAATCAGGAGCACAGAATCTTCATTCCAAATAAAGGCACCCTGTCAGAGAGGGGGAAGGAAGGAGTGATAGACACAAAATTGTCAACTGTGGTGACCTCTAGGGAGGACGGTAGGTCCAGGGCCCGGGGCAGGGGACCTTCACTTTTGTTTTTGTATTATTTGAATTTTTTTTAACAGTGTTCTTGGAATACTTCTGTAATTAAGTAAAGCAAAAGGATTTTTATTTCTTATTTAACTTTAGAGACGGGGTCTCTGTCTCCCGGGTTGGAGTGCAGTGGCATGATCATAGCTCACTGCAGCCTCAAACTCCCGGGCTCAAGCAATCCTCCTGCCTCCACCTGGTGAGTAGCGGGACTACAGGTACATACCACCACACCCGGTTAATTTATTTTTTATTTTTTTGAAGGGACAAGAGTCTAGCTATGTCGCCCAGGCTGAGGATTTATTTTTAAAGCACCCTGTGTTGCTGATCCATGTATGCTACCTTCATTCGTTTCAACTGGTCCACACAGTTTCAGCTCGATTATCTGGGATCTTGAAGAAATCATGGTAGCCTATGGGCAGAATTCAAGCACATTTTCAAAACCAGCAACAAAAGCCTTCGTTTGTTTCCACAGCCTCATCCTCCATGCTCCATAACCTCAAGTTTAGCCAGGCCAGACTTATTTAAATTTAGTTTTTTTTCGTCAAAGGTATAATCGTGCATCATTTAAAGGGTCAAATAGCACTGCAAGGCTTGTAGTATTTAAAAAAATAGAATAAAATAAAATGAAAAATAAAAAGGAAACAGTCCATTGCTCTGCCCTCTTTACTCCAAATTTCTGCTTCCCAAGGGAAATAATTTTCCATGGTGTTAGCATTTAACTCCATGTTTCTAAGAAATAAGTTTCTATTGTTGTTTCTTAAAGTTCAAGTTTTAGCTATCGTGCGTGGACTTGCTCCGGTGGAAGACGATGAGGCCTTAGTTCTTACACACCCTCCACTTCAACACATGCTTCCTCTCCACCCACCTTCCAATGAGGTTTTAGCATAGTTTTTAGTTACAGCAAGTATACTGTGCGCACCTTATTATGATCATTTAAATATTATCCACAGCTGAGCCTTGAATGATTGTATTTTCTTTTCAACCTACTTGGTTTCTCTGGGATTCTTTTAGTTTTTTCCTGTGCTTAATTTATTATAATGCCTACCATTAATTCATGAATGAACTCTCTGACAGAGGCATGTATCGCCTCTCAGTACCTTTACCTGCATCAAGGATTTTATTGGTTTCATCCTTTCATGATGCCATCTCGGTAGGAGGCCCCTCCTCCTGCTCCTGCCTGGACAGATTGCTGTTCCATCCTGCTGCATGATTGCGTAAAAGTTGTCGGATTCAAAATGGAGTCTCTCGTGTCAAACCCTGGAGAACATGGAGCTGGGGAAGGGCATGAAGGGAGGGCTGTCACGCACGATTTGCCCAATAACAGGAACTATCACGAGAAACTTTTCCGAACCGCAGCTTACAGTTTGGAAAGCTGCAGTCACGAGTCACACAAGGACTGCTAGCTGCTTATACGAGGACACTTGCCTGACACACGGTTTTATAAGCCCAGTCCACAGAGGCCTGACTGCAAATCCAAGATTACAAATCCTACTTGGCAACCACTGGCACTCACCAATCAAAATTCTCCAGCTCTTGGAAGATGCTGCTAGTGCCAATGAACTCTCTTTCAAAACAACACGCATAACCTCCTCTTTCCCTGATAAAACCCTAACCTTTTCCTTTGTTCTCTGGACATACTGGAAGCCACCCTGGTGGCCACCCTGGTACATAGGTCCTGGATTGCAATCCTGCTTTAAAACCTTTTTACTTAGAGATTAATCTCTTTACATTTCTTACGCTGACATAGTGTGGTGTCAGAAGTGGGGTCCACAGCAGACTCTCCTCGCAGAGATCGGAGGCCCCCAGAGCTACATGTGGGCCACTGGAGCACCCTCTCCCACTTCCCTGGGTCACCTCCCCCACTTTTTTTTATTGTTTGTTATTATAGGGGTACAGATGTTTAGGTTACGTATGTTGCCCTTGCCTCCCCTTCCCCCCAAGTCCCAGTTTCAAGTGTGGCCATCTCTCAGATGGTGCGCATTGCACCCTTTGTGTATGCATATATCCGTCCCCTCCTCCCCCTCGCCCCTCCCCCTTCCCCCTCCCTCCCTACCCGACATCCAATAGATGTTATTCTTATATGTACACTTATGTGTTGTTCAGTTACTACCAATTTGATGGTGAGTACATGTGGTGCTCGTTTTTCCATTCTTGGGATACTTCGCTTACTAGAATGTGTTCCAACCCTATCCAGGAGTATACAAGAGGTGCTATATCACCATTGTTTCTTAAAGCTGAATAGTACTCCATGGTATACATATACCACATTTTACTAATCCACTCATGTATTGATGGACACTTGGGTTGTTTCCACACCTTTGCAATTGTGAATTGCGCTGCTATAAACATTCAGGTGCAGGTGTCTTTTTCATAGAGCGACTTTTGTTCTTTGGGGTAGATGCCCAGTAATGAGATTGCTGGATCAAATGGTAATTCTGCTTGTGTCTCTTTAAGGTATCTCCATATGGCTTTTCACAGAGGTTGCACTAGTTTGCAGTCCCACCAGCAGTGTATGAGTGTTCCTATCTCTCCACATCCACGCCAACATTTATTGTTTTGGGACTTTTTGATAAAGGCCAGTCTCACTGGAGAGAAGTGATATCTCATTGTGGTTTTGATTTGCATTTCCCTGAGGATTAGAGATGTTGAGCATTTTTTCGGCCCCGGTGAGTCTCTGTCAGATGGAACTCTGCTTCTCCATTTCTTTTTTTTTCCTTTGGTTTGAATTCTCCATTTTTAATTGGCATTTGGTTGAGGAGGAGCCTTTTCCCTCTGGTTTATGAGGAATTTTCTCCCTCCTGTGTCTGAGGCCTCCTGTTAAAGAAGGCTTTGTGGTCGTCCCTGGTGAGTGCGCACTTTGGTTCACTTTGCACACTTGGTTTTTTATTTTGGCTTTCACATGTTCAGACTCGTGCCAATGTGCCTCGATAAGTTTATTCACAATATGGGCTCTCGAAGTTCAGAGGCACGCCATGATAGTGCCCCCTTCTAGGGCTCCAGCCGATGACATGTTCAAATGTTATGGGGGGTATTACAGTTCCCCAAGATTATTTATCTCAGCACTAAATTGGAAGGCGAGGGCTATGAGATCAAACAGTTTGAAAGGAACATATGTCTTAACTGAGATCTCCAGGCTCCAAAATGCACTCAGGACTGTAAGATTGCCTCTCTGCAAAACATTGTCTCAAAGCTAGCTTTTCTCTCCAGAGCCTTCCCTTCCCTTTCCCATACCTCCTCCTCTTTATTCTGCCCTTAGCTAAACTCTCCTTTTTCCAAAACTTCTCAGCTGTTCTGGCATATTGACTATTTAAGCAGAGACACTCGACAAACAGCAGGTACAAAAAAAATCATTTGGACCTTGGTGCTGTTTCTTAAAAGCAGAAGATGAAATTCCCGTGTAAAAGATACCTGCCCTGTGCTGGTAGAAAAGGCGGCCGTCTTATCTTCGAGGATGAGAAGTTGAGACAGAGAATACTGTACTGATCTTATTAGAATGACTCTAATCTTTTAAACCTCCTCACATAATTTGGTCACATTTTCACAGTTAACTATTCTTTGTCCAATACAGTATATTGCTAACTAACTCCAACAGCTTCTTTGGGGGCTTCATGTCCTTAGGAGGGCTTTTATGCCACATAAAACTTGTATTATGTTTTTTTTTTTTTTGTCTCTTGTTAATCTATCTGAAGTTAATTTAATTCTCAAACCCAGCCAGGCCCCTGAAAGGCTGGTACCTCACTCACTCCAGGGCTAACAAACAGGACCCTAAAAGACCTGAAAAAAGCGAGCAATATTATTAAATACATATGTTCAAAAATTATGGCCTATTCCTTGCACACAGTTTTTTAAACCAGTTGGCAAATTACAAGCTTGCATTTCTTAAGACTAAATGGGAAAACTGCTTTATCCAAAATTCGGTCTATAGCCTTCATAAGATCACCTATCCGGACAAATAAAGAATCTTAAAGGTTTAACCTTGTCCCATTTCGTTGGAACTAAAACTTGGAACCAACTGTCTTCTTATAAATGAATGAATTTATGTTACTATGTTCTACCTATGACTAAATTTTTTAAAGTAAAGACTGTAGAGTCCTGCTGTAAGACTTACTTTGTTTTTGCTCATTAATATGTTGTTATGGGTTTTTCTGTGCCTATATGCTATGTCTATATGATATTTTCCCACCAAAACATAATAGAAGGGTTCTATTGGCGTAAAGGGAAAAATAAGTACCTAAATCAAGTAATTTATCAAAGAAAGTAATTCGACAAAATGCTTTTCAAGTTTAATTGACTTCAATAGAAATTCAATAATGTAATATTGTTTGTTTAATTAAAACCAAGCATATCTTTAATGCTGTCAGCATTACAATAATACAGATGCACATATTTATTTCAAATAGATGTTTAAGATTATAAAAGTATGAGTTTAGCCTAAAATCAAGTACAGTAAGTCCTCGCTTAATGTTGTCAGTAGGTTCTTAGAAACCGCAACCTTAAGTGAAACGACATGTAATGAAACCAATTTTATTTTCTCATCAACATAAGAGCAAAACAACGCCATTTGACGACCTCCGTACATTGTTTCCCTTCAAAGTAGAAGTTGCCAAGAAACTGTTGACGATGTTAAGTGATGTTAAATGAGGACTTACTGTATTCAAATTAGAATGCAATGCAGTGTCCATTGCTTCCTGTATATCAAGTACAACAATAAAACAAAAACACATGTATTTAACTTTTAGGGTTTCTTTGATGGAAAAATAGAATGATGAATATTTTTGTTTCATATCTCAGTTTTTATAACTAATGTAGATATAATTGTTATGAATAAATAAGGTGAATGTAAATGGGATAATATTTATGTTACGAACTTTTCATGTAATTTAAAATCTTAAAGTTGTTTTTACATTAAATAATAGATATTCATAAAATATCTGAGTCATTTCTAAATAAATTGAAATACTAGAACATTAATTGCTGAACGTAAGTGCAAGTTAATTTACTTTCAACTTCTTAAATTTTATAGGGAAACAAAAATATTTGAGTCTATTAATAAAAATTTCCTGCTCCACATTAAAACTGTTGTATGAAAAAATGTTCTTAGAGATTATAAAATACATACTCATGAGAGGTTAGTATATAACAGTTCAAGATGACTTACTTCCTAGGTTTTTACTAAAAATTAAGGTTATTAAAAATTCAAAGTTCTAAATAATATATATATATAATTCTGTATACAAAGTACACAAAAATTAAGATATATTTTAAAAATAAAATGTTTGTGAAAATGAATCTTAAAAAGTTTCATGTGTGATCAAATTGGTTATAATTTAAAAAGAATTATCGGTCTTTATAAAAATTAAACATTAATATCAAAAGTCCACTAATACAAAGCCAGAATCTATTTCTCTGTTTAAAACAACCAGATTTTCTTGAAGTATTGATCGACTCCTAGTAAAAAATTGCAAGAGGTTTTGATTTTAATGCTGAAATCTGTTTCTTTAAGTTTTCTATCATCTTCCAAACTACAGCTTTTTTCTGTTTTACAGTTTCTATCTAATTTCAAGCCGAAAGTGTTGTCTTCTTCACTTAGAATGATAATTTCATTTTTTGAGGTAGTTTTCCTTTTGAAGCTTTTCATGCTTATGTCTCAAAATTTCAACTTTCTACTGCGTGTTACTACACACGATTTCCAACACCGTCGTCGTCAGCTCTTCCTCCTGCTCTCCTTGTGAAGGTACCACTTTTTGCTTGTCTAAAGTGGTGACTTTTTCCCTCAACTTTTTAGTCAGATCCTGTCGCCTTTCTTTATTCTCCAGTTCTAACTCTGCTGTTGTAGCCTGACACTTACAGTGCTTGCCTTGAAGGCCTTAGAGAACAATATTGCCTCTTATATAACTTGCTTCTGTGCTCTTGGTTTTTCTTGGCATATCTGAAATTGTTCTGTGTAACCATGCAATATTACATACTTTTATTTTTCTAAAAGCCATGCATTCCCCTGCTCACGGTACTGATTTTCTTATTTACGTGATTCTTCTGTAATACAATGTACACTCACAACCTTGGACACACGGTCTCCCAGCGTCTGACTGGATTCACATACGCTTCCCTCATATTAGACTCCCAAGTTATGGAAACAGGTTTCCCCATGAAGAGAAACAATCACACTGCAGGAGATTTTTCTCTACATTTTAAAAAGGTTTTCCTAAAACAAAACACACACACAAAGATTCTCTGTCTTATCAAGATAATTTCTTGTGCTTTGTGCTATCTTTATTAGGTTTTTGATTGCTTGGGAAAACTGAGTCATCTCTGATAAAGGTCGAAATTTTTTTTTTTCCCAACTGTGTATCTATTTGTAATTGCTTTTGAAGCCTTAATTATCATTCTGATTAAATAAATGACCGTTATTTCTCAATGACATGTGATTCAATTTTAATTAAATGTTTTAAACCTTTTAACATCTCTGACAAACTTCCTCAAAATCAAGTTATAATTTCAGCCTTTTGGTCTAAAATTGATTTTGGAATTTTCCAGTTGGGCCCCTGGAAAGCATCAAAGAAGGTGTCTCTCATCTTATAAAGATATTAAACTAATTAGACTTGTTTGATATGTTAAGTTATATTTTTAAAAATCAAATACTAAAATGATGATACATCTTTAAGTTATATCTGTGTGGATGTGTTGTTGATGTGAATGTTCTGAAAATTACGTAAAATTTATAAAGGTCTGCTGGTGCTCGTGCAATGTTGTCAGTCATGATTTTGGGCGTTATCTTAAAATACTGCATGCAAGAGAAATAACTAAATTTCCTTGTTAATTTTTGGTTGTAATAAATTCTCATCAGATTTTTGAACGTGGCTACTCTAAGCTTTTGTCATCTGCAGTTTTGATTCTTCTTTAAAAACATTTGCAATCAGCTGTAGTCCAAAATGGCTTCTGATGAAAAGAACTCTGACGAGGACCTTGAACAGCTTGCTGATGACTTTGGGATCAAAAGACTAAAATTTCTAAAACTCTAATAAAGAAACTGATGAGTTCATGAAACTGCTAGCCAAGATCAAGCAGAACAAGAATTAATTACATGAAACTGAACTGACACAAAAAATTATGATTTTTATAACTTTTATGTAAACAATACTATTTTAACTTTAATGTTTTATTTTTTCAGATTTAAGAAAACTATTTTCTTGTAAGGTACCTTATAATTTACAGCAATTTGGTAAAGTGTACTCTTGTAAACAGGATTGAAATTTTTTTTCTCTCTATCTGTTCCCTCCAAAATTTAGAAATTATTTATAAGTGTTTTGATTTAGTGATAGTATAGTTACTTGCACAAGTATAGTTACTTGCACAATCTGTTCTTTTCATAACAGTGTACAATTGGAAATGTTAATTATATTACCAAGGTTTGACTGGGATGTCATATTTCAAATTGTTTATAGGTACTACAAATAAAATATGAAGCCTGCCTTGATTTGACTTCCTCGTCTTGAGAATTAAAAAATAAAAAGTCCAATCTGAGATCTAATTATTAAATACTATTCTTGCTGCACTTATATAAATAATCAGGTCAAGTCTGATAAGACTAAATTTATTTTTCAAACAAATTAGTCTTATTTTGATTATTTTGGGCAAAAATTTGGATGACTATAGTTATTAGAATGTAGCCCTATTCACTGTTTTTGAGTTCTTATTATCTACCTGTACACTGGACTGGATCCTAAATTCTTCTATGCTCTTCCAATCCTATTTTCCCTGATAAAATCACCAAGAAAAAACCCTGCCCTTTCCTAAAGCCCTGTAAGCTGAAGATGAAAACTCAATGCAAATTACAAGGGCTAAGCCTTGTGCCGGACATGTGGGCCAGTCCACTAACCTCCTGATTCCATAACCACAGGCATTCAAACTGTGAAGTTGTCAACTTCACTCTGTAGATGGCTTTTCCCAAGACCATGAGAACAAGACTTTGTATCCTAATGAGATTCTTACCCCTCTTAATGTCTACTTTTTCATATGGCAGGCTAATGTTTAGTTAAAATTTCACAGTTAGTAGCTGCTATGGATAATTCAACAGAACCTGACCTAAGAAATTCTTTAGTCCACCTGGTGGGTAACTTAGACAACATCCCTAACACAACTTTTTGTTCAAATTGTAGTAGTGGTCCCTTTTGTAGAGTAGGCATTCTCTGCTTTAATTCAACCAGTCATGGAATGCTACCGAATGGCCACAACGGGTCTCACCCAGTTTACTCATGGTCTTCTGAATTGTTTAAGTGGTTGCCTTTAGGCTTGGGCTCTTAGTTCAAAACCATTGTACAAACTGGATTTGTTAAGTTCCTGTTGGTTTTACTTTATATTATTTTCTTTAAATTTTGTACCTGTTGCCAGTCCAAACTCTGCAGGAATGACACTCCTAATAGAATAACGCTGGTCCAGCACTTCAAAATGATAACAAACTCCTAAGGAACTAACAAAATTGAACTTAACAGTACACTCTGGGCAAACCTAGCAACAAACTTCCCTTGTTGCTCAAATGTGGCTAAAATAGTCTAACACTGATTTCTAGTCACCAACCGCTTCCCCTTGACGTGGGACCAGACCAAACTGGACAGGTCCATCCTGGCACCAGGACACTCGAAACCTAACCACGGGATGGTTGGTCAGCAAAGCTTTCAGAGAAAGATCTTAACCAAATGAGGGAAATGTATTTATGCCTCAGAGTATAGGTTAAAGAAAAAAGGGGGGGATGAGAAAGGTGTCAGATTAAAAATGGAGTCATTTGTGTTAAACCCTGGAAACATGGAGCCTCAGAAAGCGATGAGGGGAGGGCTTTCATGCATGATTTGCCCAATAATAGGAGCTGTCATATCAGCTTGCTACATGAGTCACGCAAGGACAGCTAGGAGCACAAGGTCAGCCAGCGGCTTACACAAGAATACCTGCCTGACACACTGTCACGTGAGCTCAAGCCAAAATTGCAACAGCTTCACCATAATTTAAGATTACAAATCCTCCCCCGCAAGTACTGATACTTGCCAATCAGAACGCACCACCTTTTTTAAGACACTGCTAGTGCCAATGAACTTTCTTCCAAAACAACGTGCATAACCTCTTCTTTCTCCAACAAAACCCCAACCTTCCTCTCTGTTCTCTGGAAGTGACAGGGGCCACCCTGGTCAGTATGCATATTACAGATTACAATCCTATTTCTTGTACATAATTCCCAAATAAAACCTGTTTACTTGCAGATTTTTCTCTCTCTCTTTTTATGTTGACAGGTGAGTCTTGGATTTTCCGTTACTACTGTCCTACGGGTTCCTTTCTTTTTTCTCATATGCCGGATCCCATGTTTTCTGGATCCTGTATGTCTCCATCCATTTTACGTTGCTATAACAGAATACCTGAGACTGGTAATTAATGAAGAAAAGAGGTTTATTTTAACTCATGACTCCAGAGGCCAGGAGGTCCAAGAGCCTGGGCAGCTCCATCTGTTGAGGATCATATGCTGCTTCAGCTCACGGCAGAAAGCAGAAAGGGAGCAAGTGTGTGCCGCAAAATCACACGGCAAGAGAGAAAGCAAGAGAGAGAAATCAAGGAAGCTAGACAGGTTTGAGCAATCCGCTCTTGTGGAAACTAATCCATTCTTGTGCAAGAAGCAGAACTCACTCACCCTCCTGGGATGGCCTTGATTTATTCATGAGAGGTCCACCCTGATGACCCGAACACCTCCCACTGGGGCCCACCCCCAACGCTACCACAGTTAAGATCAAATTTCAGCGTGAACTTTGGCAGGGAAAACCACACCCCAACCATGGTGCCACGTCGTCTTCTGTTTTGGTATTTCTCTCTTGCTTTAGGACTGCACATATTCCAGTTATTTCCTGAAAAAGGATGCATAGTTACCGTTTTTATTCTACCCCATACCCTGGCGTTGGATGGATATCGATTTCCTGTGGTGTTGTGAGGACAATGGTCCAATTTCAGTGTTGCTATTGAGAGTCTAATGCTGTTGTAATTTCTAGGTCTCTAGATGACTCACTCCCCTCCCACTCTGCCACCCTGATTTCAAGGTTTTTATTTTCTCCAGTATTTTAAAATTTTCTCATGAGGTGATTTGTCCTTTTTTATTTTTATGCTGGATATTTAGTGGGCCCTATCAATCTGAAATTTGGTTCTAGAAACTCTTCTTGTATTATTTCTATTGTAAATTTTCTCCCCTATTTTAAATCTTCTTTACTTTGAAACACCTTTGTTGTCGTTATTGTTTACCCTGTTGCTACTGAGCTCCCAGACTGGCTCTATACATTTTTTATTGATTCTCTTTTTATCTATTTCCTTTTCTATATTCTGAGAGATGTTCTTCACATTATCTTCTCCTGTCATATTTTTACTTTCCAAGAACTCTATTTTTCTCCGAGCATTTCTGTTCTATAACCTTCCTTCCTTGTTTCACAAACGCTATCTTTCTTTCATTTTGCTGAAAAAAAAATTCTCTTCTGCTTCTCACCCCTAGTTGAACTTTGTTGTCTGTTGATTGGTTTTTCTCTTTCATTGCTCAAACACCTGGTGATGACTGGCAGTCTGGTCATATTACCGTGTGAGACACTAGAAAGAGGATTAGAAGCTTCACATACAGGGACAAAACTGGTTGACTGGTGGGTTTCACCGTGGTTAATTTGGGCAAACTAACTCATGAGAGGCAGGAACCCCACAACTGTAGTTTCTTAGGCTAGTCTGTTTCTTAGAAATTAATCCTTCAGTTTCTTATGTAGGGTTTATAAGCTCAGATGATAGTATTCTCAGCACTGGGATGGGAAAGGTGACTGGCAGAGAGGGCTGTCACTTACAATTTTGTAAGTGGTATTTTGTTTAATCCCCATTAATAATATGACAGTTCTGGCTTCTGCTGCATCTAGAATTCTGGAATCCAGTCATTATCTGGTTCATCATCTTCAGGGAATAAAATCCCTGTCTTCTGCGAGGATGAGGAAATGTCACATCTTTGGTAACATGGGGTGGGTTAGGGGTTCAAGTTTAACTTTTTTTAGGTAAACTTTTTTTAGGTAAACTTTTAGGTAAACCTTTTGCTTTCAGCCTCAACTGCACCCTACTATCAGACACCAAGTCTTTCTGAGGTTCTGTGTGGGACTCAGACTGCTTTTAGGTCTTCTTCACTATTAGTTTAGGGTTTAGTTTTCTCTTCTTCCAGGTCAGTAATCTCTTCTCTTTCTGCCTTCAAACATCCCAAAATTTCATTGTTCTTGTCTTCTCCCCTGATCTCTTTGACATTGTCTATTTTCACATCTCTTTGTTCATATTTGTATGGGGTTATAGGAGAGAGTGGAAGTAAAGATGAATTTAAATTCCAGCTTGATCAGAAGTCTTCATCATGACATTTTCTATGTACCCTGAGCACATATATATTTAAAAGTCTTTTTGCGTCTTGAGTGCCTAGAATGTGTTGGCCTCTGCTGGTTACCCAGCAAGTTGACCCTGTGCATATATCAAGACCGAATTCAAATGGTATCTCAGCTCTCTAAGCACTGTTGCCACCAGCTCTCCTGGGCTCTCGCTGACACTTTGTTCATGCCGTTAGGCTGGCGCTGTATATATAAAATGGCAAACATGAGAAGACACACTAATATGTGCTGTATCGTGACTCATTGTCATTTCTTTTCTGCTTTCATAATTGAGTTTTATATCTTGATTTATTTCTGCATTAGCTAGACTCTAACAAGTGTTTTTCTTTTTCTGGAAGAGTACGCTGGTAATACATTTTTTGAATCTTTGCCTTGCTGAGCATTTCTTTTCCTCCTCAGGAAAGGTCATACATGCTACTCAAGCTGAGCAATTACCCTGCGGTCAGGACGGAGCCGGCCTGGGGTGAAGAGGAAGGATGGTGCTCACTCATGTGTAAGAGCATCTTTTCCAATTCTGTTGTCATGCTCAGTGGCAGTGGGGCCATCTACATCCCCACCAACACCATTCTCTAGCTTTAATGCCCTGTGCCTGCTGCAGACGCCAAGTGGGGGCAGGGATGGCAGCCGCATTCCTGCGCCTGGGCACCGTCCACCTTCAGTGTTCTCCTGGAGAGGAGCGGGATGAAGGTTGCCCACGCTGACCACCCCAGGGCTCAGAGGTATGAAATATTTCCTCCCAACAGCCTAGCCCGAGATATTCAGTAGCGTGTTAAGCAAGTTGGCACTAGACCCAAGTCTCATACCCTAACGTGGTGGTCCAGAAGTCACCTCCTGTTGCTTTAACACTTAGGCCAGCCTTATGCCATGCACTTGAGCTGAGCTGATTATCACAGTATCCACACTCCCAAATGCTATATAGTTTGAGTGGGAGTCAAGGTACACTCTTTAACTAAGAACAAAAAATATTTGTATTATTACATAATTTTCCATATTAGTATATCGTTTTGGTAATTCTAATGGGAGCTAGGAAGGAGTGGAGGATTCAGTGCATGGATCTCTAAGATTGCCATATTGATCCAGTGGTTGAGAAGGTGGCTCTCATCTTTCTGTTTCCAGTTTTTATCGGATGGGCTTCCAAATGCATAAACCAAGCGCTTAGTGACTCATGCTACCAACTCCTCACGACTACTTTAAAATTATGTAACCTGTTACTTTTAAGCTGCGCTGTTCACTCATGGAATGCAGCTTTAACATCACCAGTGTTGTCTCAGATGCTTATTTTCCACGGGACAGTTGCAGGTTCTGCCTCTGTTAGGGTGTACTTTGGTTCAGAACCCAAATGCTTGAGTGACGTCCATGCGAAGTGATGGCTTATTGGTGGTGGAGGCCACTGCCTCTCCAGGTCTGTCCTGTTTCATTCCAGTTGGTCGATGATGTGATGTGATACAAACAGAAATCTGGACTGGATCTTTCACAGCCAGTTAGGGTGGGCTGAGAGAAGCACAGACTCCCTCTCTCTCTCAGGGTGACAATATGTGAGCCATACAATTCTGAAAGCCAGAGCGTGTGAGGCCGGATTCTCCCCTTCACCCACCACAGTTTTTAGATGTCCAAGCACTGCCTCCTGGGAGCTCTTGGAGGAGCAGTTGGCAATGTCAAAAGGAGAGTTACCAAACACCTTTTTGCACCTTAGGGCTTGTCAGAAATGACTGGATGTCTTTTTAGGACATCCAAGGGAGGTTGCGGTAACAGACATCACCACCACCCTCGTTTTAACGGCTACTGTGGGCCCACACAACAGGGCCTCATTTAATTCATATACTCATCCTGTCAGGTGGTGTTTATGTAAATGAGGGAACTGAGGAAGCAGTTGCTTGGCCACATAGCTACCCAACGAGTAGTGACTAAGTGCATGAATGAATGAATAAAGTGACTTGCCCAAGATCATACAGCAAACAAGTGCAGAGTGGGGAAAATTCCAGGAAATTGACTTTTTCTGAAGTCAGGAGCCTCTTCCACATGTGTCTTTCACGTGTCTGAAGCATTTCTTGCCTTCCAGGTTGTCCCACGAATGAAGCCGTCTCTTAAGCCTCAGCACCTCCCTAGGCCAACGCCTCTCAAATGGAGGTGTCACAGCTTACATGCAAAGCTGTCAGTGCTGTTTATTAATCCATTTATTGATAAGTCAGATATTAATTCAGCAATAGCAGGCCTGTGCTAAGCAAATGGAAGGGACCCAGATTTGAGTTAAGATACAGTTCCTGGCCGGGCGCGGTGGCTCATGCCTGTAATCCAAGCACTTTGGGAGGCTGAGGCTGGAGGACTGCTTGAGGCCAGGAATTCAAGACCAACCTAAGGAAGAGTGAGACCCCATCTCTACAAAAAAAAAAGGAAAAAAGAAAAAGAAAAAAAAGATATAAAAAAGATACAGTTCCTGTCCCTGAGGAGCTTCCCCCTCTCGGAGGACAGACATGTCAACAGGCAAGGAATGCAGTGTGTCAAATCCTATGACAGCTCAGCGCACAGTAGGGTGACCAAGCATCCTGGTTTTCTTGGGACAGTCCCAGTTTTAGCACTGAAAGTCCCATGTCCTGGAAGACCCCTCAGTCTTGTGAAAACCAGCATGGGTTTACCTACCTGACATGTGGAGTAAAATAAGATTTTTTTCAGGAAAGATTGACTCAGTTTAAGAGAACAATGAAAACACAAGCAAAAGAGGTGGTGCTTTGCAGCGTACCAAGCGTGTTCATTTTAGTCACCTCGTGTTAAAGTTCACAGCAATCCTGTGTGTTAGGCTTTTGTGGTATCCCATGGTAACCGAGGATCAAAGGTATTCATGGATGTTCAAGGTCAAGTAATGGGTAAATGCCACATATACTTCACTCAGGAAGGAAAAGAAAGTCGCTAACGAAAACGATGGCAGCACGTGTGC
The DNA here is from genome assembly GCA_004363605.1 of Indri indri. Taxonomy (NCBI): domain Eukaryota; kingdom Metazoa; phylum Chordata; class Mammalia; order Primates; family Indriidae; genus Indri; species Indri indri. The sequence goes on along the minus strand of RJWJ010010890.1, from coordinate 8,100 downwards.
GTGACAGGGGCAGCGGGTTGGGGACTCCCAGCTCCAGGAGCAGGAGGGAGACCGGGGAGCAAAAGTGTGTCTTCCCCCAGCCACACTTGTCCACGTGGTGTGTCCCACTCACACACCCGCACGCTGCAGCAAGACCCTCCCTGGCTACGCTTGACTATGAGCAAGTCAGTTGTGTCTAAACTTTGGAATTTTTAGTAATGCAAGGGGTCAACGATCCCCATGACTTTTGCCAAGATTAAATGGCATAAAGCATATAAAGTACAGCACGAGGACTTCTATAGCTCCCACAACTCCAATGCCTCTTAATTTTGGGGACAGACCGAGGCCCAGAAATACAGCCCCAGGCCTCTGGCCATTAGCACATCCCCACCAATAGTGTTCTAGATGCCTCATGCCCAGCAATTGCAGTGACAACCAATTTGGAGGTGAAACATTTGGCATCCTTCCAGAAATGCTAGAAGATGGGGCAGCTCCTCCAGAGACCCCACTCTCTTCTCTGCCCTTCCCAGACGACCTCGGTGTGACGAGGAGTTGAGAGCACAGGCTTTGAGTCCACGCAATCTGGGATTTGAAGTCTGCTGGTTGCCATGTGATTGGTCACTCACCTCATTTGGCTTCAGGTAGCCTCAGGTGCCTCATCTGCAAAATGGGAATGATCACTGGATAGCTTTTCTTAAAGTGTTTGGCACACAGTAGGCACTCAGTTAATGATAACTAGTCTTATTTCTATTACTATTATCATGGCAGGACTCACTGCTGGATCTAAACTTTCCAGAGCAGCTTCTGCTGTGCTGGCAGCGGACACTTCACGAGCCTTCTTTGACAGTTATTCATCCTCTGAATCTTCGCTACTTTACCAAACAGTTCCTGCCCATCTTGTTCCCCTATTTGTTCTAGTTAATCAGAATCACAATGGGTGCCTCCCAGCCCACACCATTTTCTATTTAGCACCCAGACCCTCGAATGCCCCAGAATGCCTGCTGGAGATGCTGGCAGAGAGCTGGAGAGGGAACCACAAATGTTCTGTCTCGGGAGTTCTGAGAGCTGCTCTGTGTGTCTCTGAAAACTGTCTCTGCAATCTCTAAGCTGTCTTATGGTTCTTGCCTCATGAACACACTTTATTGCATCCCCTACTCTCTGTCTTTGCCCTCCCTTTCTCCCTGCCTGTCTTGACTCCATTGCCAATCTTTCCTTCTCTTCTCTAGTACAATAAAAGCAATAGCTGGCATTACTCTGTCTCCAGAGCTGGCTAAATGCTTTCCATCTTCATAACAGCACTGCAAGGTAGGTTCTTTCATGCTGTCATTTTGCTGTGAGAAAACTGATCACAGACAGCAAAGTAGACTGGTGAGTCAGATACCCCTTGGCATGGCCTGGGCCGGCTGGCCCCAGAGCTGGCCTTCCTAACTTCAGTGCACGGCCTGCCACTGCAGTGCAGCACGTGGGCGACAGGCAACCTGTGGGTAACCGCATCATTTTAGAGTATGTGGCACAAAACATTGTGCTTTCAATCTCCATTGATGGACTCCAGATGCCGTGTTACACCTCAGCCGTGTTGTGACGGGGAAGCAATGACCTCTGCCCCGACGGTTCATAGACTAGTAGAAAAGACAGACGCAAGAAGATGGGAAGATTCTAAATACACAGGAGGGTGGCATCAAAGGGATAGAAACTCCAGAAGAAAGTAAAATATGAAAAACTTACCTCGTACAGCCAAGAATATGTGTTTCAATTAACCTCATACTCTGGTTAATGGTTACCAAAAACTCAGGGCGAGGTCACTCTGCAAACGTGTAATAGCATTCACTCTTCTTTGCTTCACCGACACAGCACGTCGTCACAGAGAATCGAGGCCAGTATAGTGCTCGGCGCTGCCTTGCCCCATGGAGACAGCATGGGCTTTGCAAGGAAGCGGAGCAGGGTGTCATGAGGCCCTGTTCCCTCTGACTCTGGGTGTCAGACATGGTGTTTGAGCTCTTGAAGCCTCCTGTCGCTTGTCGTTAGAATGGACAAGAAACCACTCGCTTGTTAAAAGACATCAGGCTGTTTTCAGTGTGTGGCTGTTAGGAATAAGGCTGCTATGAACATTTGTGCACAGGTTTTTGTGTGAACATAAATTTCCTTTTCTCTGGGGTGAGAATCCAGGAGTGAATTGCTGGGCGTACATGGTAATGGCACGTTCGGCTTTAGAAGAAACTGCCAACTCTCTTCCAGAATGGTGGTCCATTTTACATTCCTCCCTGCAGTGGATGAGTGGTCCAGTTTCTCCACATTCTTGACATCATTTGGCGTTATCAGTATTTTTTATTTTAACCATTCTGATAGGTGCATGGTAATAGATCATTGTGGTTTTTGTTTGCATCCCCCTTATGCTAACGAAGTCGAATCCATACCATAGATTACTACTGAGCAATAAAAAGGAATGAACTATTTATGAATAGTTCATCATGGAGCAATAGCTTGGGTGAATCTTCAGAAAATTATGCTCAGTAAACCAGTCTGCAAATGTTACATACTGTATGATTCTGTTTATGTCACTGTGATGGGTAATTTTGTGTGTCGCCCTGACTAGGCCACAGAGTTTGGTCAAGCGTTATTCGGAGTATATCTGTGAGGGTGTTCCCGGCTTAACATTTGCATTGGTGGCCTGAGTAAAGCATATGCCCTCCTGAATTTGGCGGGGCGGGGGCTTGTCCGGGCAGTTGAGGCATAAATAAAACAAAAAGCTGACCCCCCCTCTAGTAAGCGGGACCTGTCCTGCCTGACTGCCCTCAGCTGGGACATTAATTCCTTCTGTTTTAGGGCTGGAAGGCAGGGTGAATCTTCCAGAGACCACTTCTCCTCTCTGCAGTCCCCAGACGACCTCAGTATAGCAGAGGAGTTGAGAGCACAGGCTTTGAGTCCACGCAGTCTGGGGTTTGAAGTCTGCCGGTTGCCATGTGATTGGTCACTCACCTCATCTGGCTTCGGGTAAATGCCCCAGGTGCCTCTTCTGAAAAATGGGAGTCATCACTGGATAGCTTTCCTTAGAGTGTCTGGCACTTCGTAAGCACTCAGTGAATGACAGCTACTCCTGCCCTGAGACTCAGACTGAAATGCTGGCTCTTTCTGGGTCTTGAGGCTGCCTGCATTCAAACCAGGGCTGTACCAGGGGCTCCCTAGTTCTCAGGCCTTCGACTCTGACTGGAGCTACACCATGGCTCTCCTGGGTCTCCAGGCTGCTGACTGCAGACTTGGGACTTGTCAGCCTCCATAATTGTATGAGCCAATTTCTATAAGAAATCTCTTTATACATACACATATCTCCTGTCAGTTCTATTTTTCTGGAGAACCCTGACTAATACAACAACATTCTAGATACACAGGAGGGGAGTATCCAAGAGACAGAGACTCCCGAAGAAAGTAAAATATGAAGACCTTACCTTGTCTAGACAAGAATATGTGTTTCAATTGGTCTCGGAGTCTGGTAAGCATCAGACTAATTAGAGAAACAGGAGAGATCAGTGGCGGTCAGGAGTTAAGGAGATGACAGGCAGGAAAGAAGTGGATATGGTTATAAAAAAAGGCGGAGAGGGCTCCTTGTCTATATCTTGGCTGTGAAGGTGAATGCGTGAACTGAGACTTGTGATAAAATTGCATAGGACTAAATATTAACACATACACATACACACACTTACAAATGAGTACAAGTGAAACTGGATTGTATCGATGTCAATATCTGGTTGTACTATTGTATTATGGTTTTGCAAGATGTTCTCAATGGGGAAAACTGAGGAAAGGGCACATGGATATCTTTGTATTATTCTTCACAATTGCACATAAATCAAAAATTCTTGCAAAATAAAAAGCTTAATTTAATAATGGGAATAACCATCCTTACATCCCAGAGCTATGTTAAAGACAAAATGGAATGGCGCACAGCAGCGTCTGATGTAGGGTCCAACATACAGTCTTTAATAAATGTAGATATTGTGTCTTGTATAACAAAGACTTTGGTTAGTGCTGTGTCACATAATATGTAGTGGAGATGAAGAGAAAAGCTCTCATTGTGGTTGGAACCGGAAGCAAGTAGGTAGAAAGTTAGTTATAAGGAAGAGCAGAATGGTTGTTAAAAAGAGAAAATTGTATTACTTAATTTAAAATACATATGTGTGTAAAATTAGGCAATATGTTGACCCAAAGTAACAACCTAGACAACTGTTGTTAACTAACAGCCTACTGCTGTTCTTTGTAGATGCCAAGTTCTGATTCCCGTCTTCATAAATGTTTAGTTGTCTCTGAGCTGTGGAGTAATTTTAAATTTATACATAGGCCCCAGGAATTTTGATGAATACCTTTGAACAACACAGTTTCTCAAAAGCATAACCTAAACCAGACTCACACGAAGAGACCTATGTGGGGTTAATTGTTGTCAACAGGGAGAGTGATGGATTGTCACACGTCCATATGTTCATGTTTGCTATGCCCTTTCATGGCGGGGCCCACACGACCTCCCTCCACCTTGTCTCTCCTGCCCCCCCCGGCCATGTGGCTTCATTAATAGGCCCCCTGACTGCAAAGAGGAGGCAGGGAAGAATTGTCTTCCTTTCCTGGGTTTTACATGAGGCATATTGTTTCAAAAGAGAATCAGCTGGTGCCCTGGGCTACTTCTAATGAAGTGAGCAAAGCAAGCTTTCCAATCCAATATCTCTTTTGCACGAGAATGAGAACTCAGGAAGCTAACTGAGAAGACAGGCACACTCAGAGAGCTGAGCAAAGGCTGTGCCTGGTTTTCCCCTCTGTCTTTCGGCCTCGTGCCCAAGACTCCCTCGAGCATGACTTCTGGGCCAGCTTCATGGATGGGTGTGATCTGTGCAGTCACTCTCAGAAGACCCTATGCTTAGTTTAATTCTCTGTTGTCCCTGAATTCTTAATAATTTATCTTGGACTCATGGTTTGTAAGAGAAGTCCAACAAGACAGGGAGCAGGCCCGTGAGCAGAGGGGAGATATGCCATGCGCCTGCCCGCAGTGCTGTGCTGCCCCGTCCACACAGATCGTCATGAACTTTGCCGTGCAGCTTTCTTAGCACTCTTTCCTTGTGCTTGCAAAATGCCCAGCCATCTTTTCTGAGGCATCACTACATCTAAGACCGAGCAAGCAAGGTGTTAAAAGCCCAGGGACACCATGCTTTCTTGTCAAACCAGAGTTTGCTTTGGATGCAGAAAGAAGGCAATGTTGGTCTGAGAAACAAAGATGACCCAGGAACCTTGTCATACCTTGTCTTACTGGTGTTACTTTCCTGAACTCGCCAGTCACTGGTACTGAAAAGGGCAATGTAGGGTAACTCCTAGTTCTTTCTGACTCCGTCCTTCCTCACTTGCCATTGAGCCAAAAACAGGGAGTGCTGGAAGAATGTGCACATCTGAAGACATGAAATAAAAACAGTTGAGTTAGTTTTGTGCAGCTTTTCCACATTCTGGAAAGAATGAAGTACATATGCATGTGCAAACTGCAAAATATGAATTGTTTAATTTTGGTAATTCCACATGCGAGTTAAATGCTCCTAGATTTGCACTTAAAATTGGTATCGCACCTTATAAAATGAATGGTAGCATATATGTTAATAATTTAGAATTTTAACTTTTCTTTATTTCTTTATTTGGGCATCAAATAGCAAATAAACCACCATGACAAGTCAAGAGAGAGAACGTGAAGAAAGGAAAAGTCTTTATGTTTTGATACTTTTAATGACACTTTCTCCTGCTTTTTGAATATAGGCCCTGTCTTTTCACTTTGCACTGGGCTCTGCAGATGACATAGCCAGCCCTGGGTGACGTGCTAGACTCATTGGCCTCCTGGAGAACAAGTGTGGACAATAAGGGCTCCAGGCTTCGGGTGCTGGGTTCAGTTACGGGGCTGCTCCTGGAAGGTTACCCTGCCCAGCGTCGTTCACTACGTGGCCACTCAGGACACTTGGAGAAAATTACTTTACTGGAGAAAAATCATCCCTCCTAAGCTTGTGAGTACTTATAAGCCTATATGAAGTGTGTGTGTGTGTCAATTTCACTCGAGCCTGATACATAAGCAGGTATGGCAGGACACTGATTTACAACAAGAAAGGGCGTTGACACAGGAACTGAGAGCCGCATCCCATTTCCCCCCATAAGTTACACTGTCAGAGGAGGCGAGTTAAACATATGAAGCGCTCTGATGTATTGGGGTTCTTAGCTGCAGACCACAAACTCGACCTTAGCCTGTTTAAGCAGAACAGAGTTTATAACGGAGCAGTGTGGTTTGCAGAGAATACCGTACAGCTTAGCCAGCTAATCACCAGAACTGTTTCATCTTTTTTTTTGGACACATACCTGGGTCAACTTTCAAAAACGCTCATGTGGTTAGGTGTGGCCATGTGGTTGAGTTCCAGCCGATGGGATGTGAGCAGTCACAACGTGTTCCACTCCCAGGCCGAGCCCATAACAGCCACCCATGTGCAACACCCATGGTCTTCGCTTTAGTCAGCTCAAGTAGACAACCATGGTAACCTCAGAAGCCAGGGTTGAGGATGGAAGAGTCCTGGGTTCCTAAATAACTGCTTGGAAGGGAAACCACCCACTGATCAGAAATCTTCACTTTGGACTTTACATAAAAGAGAAAGAAACTTCTCTTGCATTTAGTCATTGAGACACTGGAAAGCTTATCCATTACAGCAGCCAGAGTCACCTTCATGGGAACTTAGAATTTCTGGCAGGGCTGAGGAAGCATGTTTAAACACTTACAGAGCCAGGCACAATGCAGCCAAGAGACAGCCGCAGCTACACCTGGAGTAATTCTAAAGCAAATCCCATTGCACTGTCTGGTGCTCCTCAGGCACAAGGAGACTTGCCCAAGAAGCTCCACCTCCATGGCTCCGAAAGACCCAAACTCCAATGCCACTGACCTTGCTACAGACCTGCTTTGTAGGACTGCCAGCGGGTGCTTGCTTCTGCCTGCCAAGTCTTGCAGGAGTGAATTTTCTTGGTGGGCCCAGGTTACAGACAGAACCCTAGCTGAAGGGAGTGTGGGAAACACAGGTTACAGCCACCCTGCCTGCATGGTACAGGAAGGCATGTCAAAGGGAGTTGAATGAACCAACCTGCAGAATCTGCCCTATGGTAAGGACACACCAGAAGAAGTAGAATTAACTGGATGACTGACTAGTTTGCAGCTTCGAGCTGCATATTGATCCTCACGACCCCCTGAAACAGGGATCAGCTGCTCAGGGCCCCCCCTCTCCCAATTGCTGAAGGCATCCTGGTTTCTGTATCTTCCGGCTTTGGAAGCTGAATGAACACCCTTCCTCCTTGCCTCGAGGCTGTCAATGTTTTATTCTTTCCTGCAACTTGAGACAGTCTCTATTTTTAAGGCAATTATGAGCCCTGGTATTTATGTGATTTATGTGGTGAAAGTCTTGGGAGAAGGACAATTGCATTTACCTTATTCCAGGTTCTTGAATTTTCCTCATGACTCTGCTATAGCAAGGAGCAGGCTTGGAGAGATGGTGGTCTGGTATGGGGAAAGATATCCATTTTTGGCATGTTTTCCTTCTCTATTCTCACCTTTGAAGGAGCTTCAGGACCAAAGCTTTCTCAGGAAGCGACGACTTTGCTCTATGATGAGCCGATGCGATCGAGAGCATGGGCTCTGAAGCCAGATCACCTGGGTTCCAAATCTGCCTCTGCCATTTTCCAGCTGCAGGTTCTAGAGGAATTATTCAATCTGTGCAAGTTTCAGTTTTCTCTGTCAAATGGGATTGGTACTAGTGCCCATTATGGAGTAGGGATGAACAGTAGGTGAGGTACGCAGAGTAAGTGACCCCTGGCTGGTGGCTGTCATGACCAGGATTCCATGGAACAAACGTGGTTGCACTGATACCCTATCTTCAAATTTATTTTTGCTGGTAATAACCATGCTTCATTTAATCTTCCTTCTCTCCCCTACCCAAGGTGATTTCACGAAGTTTTGTGCATTGTGGAATATGGTTTTCATTTTTTGGTTTGTTCGTGTCACTTCCCCAGAACACACCTCTGATTTTATGATGAGGGCTGGTGGCACACTTGAATTAGAAATGTTGATGCTCAGGT